>PVKE010026859.1:0-22002 GCA_004027555.1 Craseonycteris thonglongyai
GGTGGGCAACTGGTATGATTTCATTTTTCCTTCACTTTACATGTTCTCAAATTTCTACTCCTCTTAAGAAGCTTATTGCAGCTCGTAATCATTAACTTCAGCCCAAGTGTCTTAACTTCTGTTTCTTTTGTTGTAATTATTTCTTCCATCCTAAACACCTTCCTCTTCTTCTTCCCATTTGCTTCTCCATGATAATTAAAGTAATCTACAAATCTAATGTTTCAAGTCTCACTCAACATCTGAGCACTCCTTTATATTGGGAGATGTGCAATTTAAAATTTTGATATATCATTTTGAAGATGATAATTCATTAGTTTTCAATATCCTTGAAGTAGGTCCCATGACTTTCAACCCCTCTCTCACCTCCTCACTGCACAGTGAATGCTACCTAATTCAGTATGACAGACTAATTGCTTGGTGCACGAATCTGATATACTTGTAGACTTTTTAGTATTTTCTAGAGAATGACAACAAAAGAAGCAGAATAAAGAAATTAACATGAATTTATACAAATGATGCATATATCCATTGCTTATAGTCTAAAAGAATAAGAAAACATTCTGAAGAAAATTATGCTGTGAGTCCAAATAAGCCTTATTAAATTTCACAATTGCTTGTTTTGGAGGGTATCTGAGTATATTTTTCAATGATTGTACATACATCAATGAATGAGAACCTAAGAGAAGTCATTAGCCCAGAGATTGTTCTTATAAAATAGTCATAAAAGTGTTAGGCATGAATTTATTAATGTCTCCAAGTTTTTAATTAAAACTAGCATCATATTTTGAGCCCTGAAAAATGGATCAAATTACTTTAAAAGAACTTTTAGACCTTAATTTTATTTTTTAAAGGTAATTTTAAAGATTTATTTTTATTGTTTTGACAGAAAGAGACAGAGAGAAGGGGGAGGGCCCACAGCAGTCTCCATAGTTGTACGCCATCAGTTTCTGACATGGTTTCACTCCACAGGTGGGTGTGGGGCAGGGCAGGGCAGGAACTAGGCTGGAGGCCTCCCTCATGGAAAGCTTGCCTTGGTGAGAAAGGAACTGGGGCACATCCCAGTTCAGCATACGGGTCCACATAGGCTAGGAGCCGGGATACAATCCTTGGACCCATGGGCTGCTAGATGAGCTCTCAATCCACTGAGCCATCCCAGCATCCCCTACAGGTAATTTAAAAAAGATATTATTAATGAATAAAAGTTGTAATTGAGGAAAGATATTTTTTTCTAAAATTTATTTTTAGGCACGTTTAAAGGAATTGAAGAAACAATTTCCTCTTTTGAGCATTCAGTAATTGTTACTGCCTAAAATGCCACATATGAGAAAATGGGACTAATTACCCAAGAAAGTATTAAAAACTTTAGGACTGATAGAGACACACATTGGAGTGGGATTCCAATCTAAATATTAATTTCATGGCCTAAGAAAATTACCACATTTTTCCAAAAACGTCACACTTGCTTTCTGGGAGTAGTTCTGACAAATTTAGTACTAAAAATTATTAGTTACTTAATAGGTTCCTATAGAACTTTCTTAGAAGGAATTGAATATCTTTCATAAAACAATAAAATCTATTGTTCTTTTCTTGCAACTAAAGTGAATATTTTGTGGGATATTTGCCATTTTTAAGTTTTTTTATTTTTGTTTTTTGCTTTATTTGTTTTTAATTTCAATAGTTTGCAAAGATGGAAGAACCTCATGTTTTAAAATAAGATATGTTGAGATAGAATTGGTTATTGTGGAACTAATGAGCTCATTCATTCTTGATACTTTACCTAGAGCAGAATCTGAGCACTATACTGCATTATATTACCATATGTGTTTATGTAATTTAATTTTATTGGATACTTGAAACCCATATTTGTACATGCAAATAGAACCCTGAACATGCAAATACATTTGACTTCACCATGGAAATATTTACTTGTATATACAAACAAGATTTCCTACTCATAAGCTACACTGCTACATACTTTCCATTTTAAGATAATATCAGGATAGATCTCATATATTACAGAGAGGAAATTATTTGTCCATATAGTAACAAACATATTTTAAGAAATAATTCTTTAAACCAGACTTCTAATTATGCTAAATGTAAATATTAACATAACAACAAAACACCCAGGTTGGACCACACACCTAAGAATGATATGTACAATGCTACAATTTTCAAAATAGTAAAACAGTGTAGCATATCACAAAATGGGTCAGACTAAGAAAATAAAATACCCAAAATATTAAGAAATACGATGATGATTTTGTGAAAAATACTATGATACTGTCCTTAGAATAAGATAAAAATATCAAAAATTTAATTCTTTTACTCGGAATTCTTCCTATTTTCTACATATTTGGGGGTGTCAGGTACTTCAAAATGTTTCAAAAAGTAGCCTTTTTAAATTGACAGGTGTGGGTGGTCTTATTACACTGAAAGCTAATCTAATAAAGCATTGTTTAACTTAGATGGTTGTACTAGTGGCTAATACTGCTTGTTGAGGAAAATTTTCACTTCTTTATAAGCAGCCTCCAAAAGTGAAATGATCTGACGTTTTTCAGTTGATTCAGTAATATCTTTTAATGAGTCCACGTAGTTTGGGGAGTGAGTATTTTCTTATTGATGAGTATTGTGTCCCTCACTGGTGAGGCCATTACATTCAAGAAACAATTGCCATTAGCCAATTAAATTCTGGGGCATTCACATCTTTAATCTGCGTCCCTACCCTCCTTCCATCTAAACTTGTTTCTACATTGGCTATCTTATAGAAAAAAAAGGACACACACATGACCATTTGTGGGAGGAAAGCAATGACAGGAAGAACTCTGAACTAGATGTTCTGAACCCTGGTTTCTGTTCCCCTCCGTATAAGTGGGTTATTGAACTTCTGAACCTAATTTTGTAAGGGAAGACAGTCTCTTCTTTTGGCTCGGTTAAATTGTTTCTCTAAAAGTCAACTCTCCAAGATTCTATGATAACAGGAAGGACTCAGAAGTGTACTGGAAGGATGTATACTCAGATGGGCAAAATCTTGTTTTTCTTAATTTACTGTAACATCCTATCTTCCTCATTAACAGCTGCTTTATGAGTAATCAGGGGAACCTAAATTGTGACTTAGAGTTAAGACTATCACAGTCCCTTCCAGTTTATATGAATTTTTGGATGTACGTATTAGCTCTCTTTAAGTGTGTATATGAAGGGAGAATGTAGGTGTTGATGTTCTCTGATCTATAATGTGCTCTCTCAGTCCCATTACTCTATGCTAATCAGGGTATTGCCTGGTCTTGTCCTAGAATCAGTCATCAATGAGGTATGTAGGACTGGTCTTCTTTGCTGTGTGGTCAGCATTCTTGTCCCACTGAGGTTCATAGTGCTAGGCATTTGCCAATGATGGCAACACTTGTGTATTGGGGCTTTTTCAGCCAGACTCCTCAACACTTTGCTTGTTAATTTTCTCAGTTGCTGCTGGGTGCGTGGAAACTTCCATAAACCCCTGAGTGCAGCATTTATTCTATGGGTATAAAGAGCGGCCCTTGGAATCTTTGTCTAGTCATCTCTCCCCACCAAACCTGAACATAACTACTTGAAGTCTCTCCAAACTGCACTACAGAAAGTTCCAATTATGCTCCCCCTTGGTGATACTGGGCTCTGTTCTCTCTGAGCTGGGTCTTTCTTCTCTCTGTCCAACCTCTGTCTTTTCACACCAAAAGGAACAAAGTACTTTGCTATTTCTCTTCGAATTCCCCTCTTTTTCATCTCTTAGAGTTTTTCACTTAAAAAAAAATTACTATTATTATTTTACTATCCAGAAAATTATTTTCCTAGATTGATTTTTGTCTGCATTTGACAAAAACTAGTCATATATTGATTGGCCTTTGGGTCTAATCTGAAGTTTAAAGAAACAATGTGGGTAGGGAGTATAATGAGGATAACTATCACCTTAAAATAACAATGTAAAAAATAACAACAACAACAACAACAACAATGTAAAAACTAATTTACAGAAGCAAAAGAGGAAGAAGAAGCAGAAGAAGGTGGAAGAGAAGGAGTGGCGGGAGGAAAAGTATTTGAGATTTGAAGTAAGGATTACTGCCTGCCATCCCAAGGAAACTGGTATATTAAAGCAGTTGTTGTAGATTCAGCCATCTCAGAGAAAGAATACTCCCCCCTCGAAAGTATTCAGGCAGTAAATAGCTATTTAAAGATCTTTATAATTAGAATGAATCAACATTTAACTATGTACACAATTGTTAACTGCTTCATTTTTTTATTCTTTATATTCATTCATTCCTTTCTTCATGATAAAATTTTGCTTCTTTAGAACATAATAGTAACAACAAAATGCTTCTTTGGAATGATACTGATGCATGTTGCACCCACTGATTATAGTAGATTGCATTGTGCTTATGTTCCTAAAGCACTTTGTCTCTTATCAAGATGGAGAGTTTATTTCCCATTCCCTTCTATCTCGGTGACACTTGTGATTGCTTTGATAAACAGAATGCAATGCATCTGGCTTTCTCTCCTTCACTCTCAGAACACTTGCCTCTGACACCCAGCTACCATTTTGTGAGGAAGCACAGAAGCTATGAGTAGGTTTTTCCAAATGGCAGCTTCAGATAAGATGTCAACAGTCAATATTCACTATCAACACGGAGTGAGTAAACCTTCAGATGGTAGTCAACTTCAGTTCTGAAGCCGTCCAGCAAATTCTGGGTGGAGCAGAGATACTCCCTCCAAGCACTGCCCAAAGGTTGATTCCTAAGGAAAATATACATGGGTTAAGAAGCCACCCTTCTTTGACTCAGTTCTTTTAAGTTGAGGATAAGTGGTGAGAATTGTGACCCAGTAAACCCACCGAAGCACAACACGGTATGTAATAATTGAACATACAGGTAATTATTTACAAGCTCAGGAGTTATGACAGATCCTCAGCTTTCTAGAACAACATTCCCTTCCTAAGTTTGGGGACAATTTAAGATGAAAATAGCCTTCTTCGGGACACCAGGATGGCTCAGCAGGTTAAGTGCTTATGTTGTGGCCGGGAGATCCAGGAACTGAGTCCTGGTCCTAGCCTAGGCCCGTGAGGACCCATATGCTGAACTGGGTGAGCTTCCAATGTGGGAGGCCTCTGGCCACGTCCTGGCCCTGGACGGCCCCTCATCCACCTGTGTAAAGAAACTATGTCAAAAACTGATGCTGTACAGTTGTGGAGACTGCTCTGAACCCTTCCCCTTCTCTTTCTCTCTCTGTCAAACAGTAAAAATAAATCTGTAAAAAACTAAAATGAAGTAAAAAGAAACTACACTTCTAACGCAGTAACCCACATTAGGCTGAGACCTAAAGATTTAAATTACCCGAATAAAAAGGATAGAAACATAGTCAAAACCACAACTGCTGCATTGCTCTGTGCTTATCTTTGCTCTCTACCATGGCCCTTGGAAGCTTCATAGCTTTTTTTCTGGTTAACTTCACAAATTCTCAGTTGCATCATCACACAGTATACCAAAATGCACTATCTTTTCTACCACTACTTTCTACCACTACTATTTCTACTAGTAAAAATAATTACACTGGTTTTTTAGTACCCAACGGAATAAATAGCAAAAGATCAAAGAAAGAAGAAAACATCAAACAGCAAAAGCCTTTACAATTTATTGGCCCTGCTTCTTTCTCATCTCCATTTATTTTAGAATCCTTAAATATGTACAGTTAGGGACTTTTGTGGTTTGATTGCTTTATTTTGTTGTTACAAAAAAATAAAATTTATTAATATTTTGCTGCATATTAAATGAAGAATATTGGTCCTCTTAGGAATTACTCTGAGGTTGAGAATATTTTTTTCTGTTTTCAGATTTATTTTATTGTTTTTGAGAGGTAAGAGAGAGAGAGGCAGAGAATAGGGGGAGGGCCCAGAACAGTCTCCATAGTTGCATATCATTAGTTGTGATATTGTTTTGTTCTACACAGGTGGATGTGGGGCCGCACGGGGCGGGTTTGGTGGTTACCAATTCTACTACAGTTCAGCACGTGGGTTTGCATGGGCTGGGCCAGGATTTGACCCCCAGACCTCAGTGTTGCAAGGCAAGTGTCAACCTCCTGAGCTATGCTCACATTTGCTGAGGTTGAAAATGTTAATCCAGAAGGAACAAGCCTGAGGAAGAAGTCTAAATAGAGTACAAAATAAGAAAACAGAGTCCTAAAGTTGTATTATGGCCATTTGAATTAGAATGTAGTAAGTACAATTTTCAAAAAGGCGATTTTAAAATTTAATTTGAGGGAAAGGCAAAATGAAAAATTCTTTTTTTTTTTTTTTGAATTCTAGGTCCGTCCACTTAAACAAATAGTAAAACCTAGCCATGGTTGGCTTCAGCAAAGTGTACAGGGAGGGTTTCACATCACCTCTAATATCTTTAGGGGGTTAGGACAATTGCCTCCTATTTGATCCCACACTTTACTTTGATACTTCTATTACCTTATGGTTTCCACAGTTGTTTATCTCTTTTTAATGATAAAACAGATCACTGCTTATTTGGCTTGATTACATACCATTTATTTCAATGATTGACAGCTAAAAGCCATTATAACAAAATGTCTGTTCATTTCTGTTCTTTCTCTAAGTAATTTCATCAAGTCTCATGGTTCTAACTAAATACTACCTAAAAATTTATGGCTCTAAAATGTATATTTAAGCTCTATTTCTTCCCCAGGGAAGAAATGAGACTATCCAATTGTTTAAATGTTGGTTATTCACTAGAATGTTAAAATTAATCTGTTCAAAATGGAAAATTGCAGTAAATGAACAAGTGCTATCTCTTATAATATGTGGAGTAATTAATTCCAGTTATCAGGTAAAAAATTGTATTTCATTTTTTCTTCCATAAAACAATCTAAATGTTGGTCTGATATTTTTCTTTCAGAATAACACGAAAAATGTGACAATAATTATTATCCAAAATGTTATTCACCACAGATTGAATATTCTTTTCTTCCATTTCCTATTTTCCTCTCATTATTCAAACCAATTTATTACTAATTGTGAAGAGAAACAGCTGAACACTAAATCCATTTCCCATATGAACTGAACAGATGTACCTGACACAAAATAGACTAGGATCATCTGCCTCCAGATACCACAAATTTGGGGAGTTTCCACATTAAAAAAAATTATTTTTATCTATCCGCCTCTCTAATACCGCCTTCATCTGTTCACATATTCATTTTTCTATTTTGCAAAAAAGCTTAATTTTAAAACCAGATTTAGAAATTGAGTATTAAAATCATTAGAATGGGAGCAATCTCCTTAGGAAAACTTGAAGAAAATTTAAGACATAAAAGCCAGAGAAAGCATAAGAATGTACTCCGGAAAGAAGAAACATGGGTGGTAGATAGTGGTTAAGCCTTTCCAAGCAGTGCTAAGACCCTATTTGGGGGACAAATATAGTCACCTCCAGTCTCCAACAGCTGAAATCACCCTAGGGTTACCGAAGAACTCAAGAATGCGTATAATATTAAAATAATATATTGATATTTAAAAATATTAATTATATCATAACTGATAATATTAACATATCAACAACCACTTAATTGAGGGCATAACATATATAAGATATGTATGGCACAATATCAAAATTTGTCAGTTAACCCTGACACAGATATTATATACATTTTACAAATGAGGGGCTATATTTCCCCATTTCCTCCTTTTCTCTCTCTCTCACCTTCTGAGTGACTCCCACCACTTTTGGTTTTGCTCAGCTCAGCAATATTTTTCAAATGCTTATGATGTAACACAAAGATGAATGATACAATTACCTTTCTCTTGAGAAACTCATAATTTAGTTTGGAGGAACAAAAGATGAAAGAAAGATTGAAAAAAAATATGGAAAGAAAAAAGAAATGTAGGAGAGAAAGAGAGAGAGAAAAAAAACAGAAGAATGGAAGAGAAGGCAAGGGAAAGCAGGGAAGGGAAGACTGAAAAGACTTAAGTGATCAACGTGATAATGTTATAGCTCCTGTGAGGAGTGATGAACTGTTGGGCTGGCTTGCTTTGGAAGTTTACTTTGGGCAGGGTTTGCACAGTGGTGATTGAGAATGTGGTAACTGAATTGTGATTAACCCTTAACAAGTAACTGAGGATGCTATCCCCTCTCTCCACGGCTTCCATTCTTATCACCCCAGCTGAGAGGTCCTGTGAGGTTTGTGAAAGCCATTGAGTAAATTAAACACCTGGCCAGATGTTTCTAGGTCACCATAATGACTCTCAGCTATGCTGAAAATTGAGTAGTGCTGGAAGGCAAGAACCACTGGAGGTGAAAGAGACACTTAGTGGTGGTCTTCTCACAGACTTTGACTTCAATGGCCTTCACCCTAGCAATGTCTCCTAGGCACAAATGCATTCATGCCTGTGCTCCGGCTCTAAGCCTTTGCCCTTGCCTGCTACACTGTGGAATTCAACCCCCAAATCATGATGAGCTTACCAGTCCTGGAGCCATTTCCTTGCAGCACTGTAATTGCCATTTAATATAATTCCTTCATCCCCCTTTAAAGGATTTTAATATTGAAGGCTTATTTTTCCTTCTTTTTCTTGCCGAGTTTCTTTCCATTGCTTTCAGCTTTATTGTCTTTAGAAATCCTTTAAATTTTGTCACCCAGCACTAGAGGAAATGAGGCAAGAAGCTGAGTATATACCACCAGAACACAGCGCAAATGAATGCCTACATCATTTTCTCTTGAGTGGATGTCTGAGTTTATAGCTTCATCCAGCGCAGATGCGATGAAATGAATTGTGACTAATTGACATGGAGAACTCCAGGAACCTAGCTTTCCTTCCACAAAAGGAGGTAGGAAGGGGTTCTTAGTGGGCGTTGGGAGACAATGGGTCGGTCAATGGGTCGGTCAATGGATGCATTTTCGGGACACTTGGGGGTTCCTGCAAGGGCTCCCAGAGGGCGTCACTGTTGTTACACTGACTGGCTGACAGGTAGTGCATGTATACAGCTTGGCTGTGCATGAGGCAGGGCTGTGACAGGGCAGAGAGTGGTCAAGCAAGCGCAGAGAAGAGCTTATGACTCAGGAATCTGCTTTGATACCAAATTGGATGAAAAGGTCCTAGCTTTTACCATGATCTCAGAGAACACAGGTCACTCATGGTGGCTGGCATAACCTGTGAGGTTTTTTTGTTTTTTTGTTAAAGATTTATTTTTATTGTTTTTGACAGAGAGAGGTACAGAGACAGACAGAGAGAAGGGGAGGGCTCAGCACAATGTCCATAGTTGCACACACCGTTGGTTTTTCCATATAGTTTCATTCCACTGGTGGGCGCAGGGCTGCACAGGGCAGGAACTGGGCCAGGGTCTCATCCCAGTGAGAACTGAACTGGGGGCACTCCCCAGTTCAGCATATGGGTCCAAATGGACCAGGGTTGGGATTCGATCCTCGGTCCCTGGGGCTGCAAAGTGAGCTCTTAACCCACTGAGCTACCCCGGCTTCCCCAACCTGTGAGTTTTATTGGAAATTATAACTCACATTATTTAACAAATGCCGATGTAATACTGTTTTGCTTTCTACTCTGAAATGTGAAGAATTCAAGGTTATTTTTTATTTAAACAACTGGAAGAAAACCTTATTTCCCTTAGTGCAAGAAAGGTGAATTTTAGTGTTTTCGGCTTGTGTCCTATAAAGCACGCTAGCAGCCAGTGTGGAAACTACAATTATCAGGCATAATTTTCTTTCACTACGGGAGATTGATCTCTAACCCAATTGATGTCTTCTTCCTAGGAGATCGATGACGGTCTTTCTTAGAAATCAATTCATTTCATAACCACTGCAAATAGGAAATTCTGAATATCTAAATTATGTCTCCTGCGGGGGGTGTAGTTTGAGCCTTTCTATTCTCATTCCATCTCTTTCAGAAGAGACAGAGAATAGCTAGTCACCATCTTTAATAAAACAGCTTTTCATAGTTGCTGGACGTTATTAATCCATTCATCAGCTTGGGTATTTATCCTAGTATGGAATAATCATTGTACCATTCATACGAAATCACAGTTTTGAACCCAAGTGAAGAGTGTTAATTTATTTTCTTTGATTCTGCACTCTAGCTGCAAGCATTTTCACCTTAAAGTGACCAAATCATAGTTATGAGACCACGCAATTACAGAAAAATCAGGCATTCTTGGATGCTCCCTCCTCTCCAACCACACAAGCAATTTCATGCAGAGATGAAACAAAAAAGTAAAAATGATAAATGGGAAAAAGGGCAAGCATCCCAAGACTGAAGCAACTGATTCTTAAAGGTACTAGCCTAAGTCTTGCCTGGTATGTCATGCTCAAAAAATTTAGCCATGAAAGTTTGGCAACAAGAATCTTTTCTGAATTGCTCCTTGGGTGGAGTAATTCAAGTCAGTTCAGAACAAGTTTGAAGAAAAAAGTCATGTTTTTCTAATGTTTTCAATGAAATAAGTTGGTGAAAGTTGCTGGTTTTGAGTTCTTAAGGGTTATTCTCTCTTTTGTACATATATCCTGATCCAAGGATGGCAACAGTAGTGATCTCCTGAAGCCTTAAATTGCTATCCATTAGGTTGCTGTGGTCTTATTACCGCTCATTCCTTGGCTTCTGCAAAACTATGTTATAACCCAGTCAGCACAGAAGATGGTTTTCAAAAGTCATGATAAGACAAAAAAAAACAAAAAAAAACCCCCAAAATACTCAACTTTCCAAATTTGCATTGGTTTTCTTTTCCCTTTTGTATCTCCCTGTCACACAGATGTGCTGTTTCCTGCCATATACTTATCTATCCCCACTGGATCACCCCTTTTCTATGAACTCCTATAGCACCCAAACATGACTGACGAAGCGACCACCCAAGCGTTGCACCACAACCCTAAATTGTTTGAATATATGCAGTATCCGATTAAGAGGAGATAAGACAAGAATAGAAAGAAGCTTGCACATTAAGTTATCTTTAGTTCTTGTAGCTCTTGAACTCTGAATTGTTTTAATCCTTCTCCTGTCACTGCTTATTGATTTTTGTTGGTAATTTACTATAAAGTCATCACACATTTCCTCTAGATAGTAATTGGATAATCCTAATTTGATGGCACTACACAATATAGTTTGGATTTTAAATGGGCCATTATCTATGATGAACAACACACGGTTGGTCTACTACAAGTATACAGTGTGTAATTTCATCAGGATGCTAATTTTCAAATATAATAGTAGTATTAGCGTCTCTGTTTTAATATGACAAATTCATAGTTGAGAGACAATTAGTTCAATGCCTCTAAAAATGCAATAGTAGTGTCAATTTTCAAATTCATACATTTTATTCATAAATTATTTCCCCATGTTTTAGGAATATACCGTACTATCCTTTCTTATCAAAACAAATCTATGGGGATATTAATATTTCCAGAATTTTCTTTCTTAAAAATAATGTTTGATTGTGATAGCTCAAAATGGAATTTTGAAAACTTACGGTATTAAATCTTGGTCAAGTAGAATCTGAATTTGGTATTATTCTGTATTTTTAAAATCTTAGATTCAGGATAAAATAATATTCTCAGAATTTTGCAAAAACGTAGTTGCCAAATTTTTTTACGTTTTATTTATTTATTTATTGACAGAGAGAGAGAGAGAGAGAGAGAGAGAGAGAGAGAGAGAGAGATACAGAGACAGAGAGAGAACTGAGCTGGGGGAACTCCCCAGTTCAGCATATGGTTCCGCACGGGCCGGGGCTGGTATTCGATCCTCGGTCCCGGCACTGCAAAGTGAGCGCTGAACCCACTGAGCCATCCCGGCTTCCCCAACTGGGTGCCAAAATTTTTAGACAACTAAATAGAACAAAAAGACAAAAGGTTATTACTTAATTCTGGAGATAACAGGTCAAAGAAGTAAAGCTTTAATTAGCCAATTTTCATACATCACTGTCTATATCCCTTCTATACAGAAGGTTACTGACCAAACATTGATGTTTAATAAGGATCCATCAGAACTGAAACAACTATAATATCTCTTGTGAGCTTTGACCTACAGGGTTGTTTAGTGATGGGGAGAACTCTGTGGCTTTATTCTGTGATGGGCTCTCTTCAACAGTCCCTCAACACCACAGGGATTCATTTAAAGCAGCTGCAAGCCCTCTGCTTTTCCATCTGTTGGCTTAAAATTCTTGTATTTTGACCAACATGTCAAATTCATGGCTTTTGCTGTCTTGCTAGACAAATCTTTCATGACAAAGCAAAACATTGCTGTAATATCTCAGATCTCTCTCACTGAGCTTCAAAGGGCCAACATTTAGAAGCCATATGGCGAGTTCTGCTTTCTGTTAGATCTCTCACTGGTCATTTCCCCTTCCAGCTCTACATGAGCAAAAATCCAAGATTCACTCAACAGTATGCCATACTGAATTCCTGAGGACGTGATCAAGTCAAAAACCCATTTATTGAGCCTAGGGATAAAGGGACAGAGCTCCTAGGGCTTGGTTATAATTCTGTGTCCATAATCAAATTGTAAGGGGGGTTCTTCTCCACAGTATTATTGAAAAATGAATTCCCAAGTTATTAGTAAATTAGGTATATTATTTGATTCAAAGTTATGCGTTTTTTATTTCTTAAGGGAGTAGTTTATAGTTGTATGAAACTCCCCACTTAAACTAGCTATTAGAAAATATTAAAAACAAAACAAAACAAAGCATAAGAAAATAGCTCAGTTGCTTAAAATACTTATTGATAATTGATAATATATGTTTAAGATTGTGGCAAATTGGAAATAACATGTCAGAATATTTGTAGGTTCTGAGCACAACTTAGAATACATTTACAACATTATTTAAAAGCCTTATTAATTTTAAGCAATTCCTTCCCTTTGTTTTCAAATGTTTATCTAATAGAAAGAAGTTAGGTATTAAAAATGGCATATAGATGTTAGACAATTTTTCAGAAATCTGAATTAATTTCTTTAGTGCTACCTTGTAACCACCTAGTTTCCACCATTATAGATTTCAATAACTTATTTGACATTTTATTTTTTACTGTTGTAATATTGCAAAAAACAAAAAAAATTTTTGTTTGTTTTTTCATGAGAAACTTTATATTTAGAAGATCTGAAGGAGTTTCTGAAGTTTCTCAAGCTCTATCCTTAAAATGTATTTTTGTTTTGGAATAAGTTAATTCAAATATAAATACAATAAAGCATTGTTGTATTTTTGCAGGCTTTATTGGCAGTGGAATCCACTCTCTTCTTAATGCTGAAGGAAATGCAACAAGATGCACTAACAGAAGTGTGGAATCGCTCAGTTAGGGTACTAGAGGGTCTAGAAGAAACGTATTTTACTTTTGCTTGTTGGTTGATGACCTGGAGCAGTTTCTTTGAACTCTACCCATATATACAATGTTACCACCTGATGCCCATATATCTCTATCTTTCCACTCCCCTAATCATTTTTAGTCCTCACCATTATCCCTAAACCACGTATTTGTATCATCCTTATTGCCAGCCAAGAACCAGTAGTTTAATAAAGCCCTTCTTTAAGGGCCTTTCCTCTTCTAGAAGTGGCTGTATTATCTACATAGGCCTAGATCTCTGATCTAAAAATAAACTTGGGGTCAGATAGGTTTCAGAATTCAGAAATTTTAGCATATTCTATTTAGATAGGTTATATGGTATTTATATCCTCACTATGTCATCAAATATGCTAACATATTTGCAGTGAAATGTAGACGTTCAGTTCAGATTTTTGTCTTCAAATAAATTAGGGGAAAAAAATAACTTTCATTTTCTTGCGTTTCAGAATGACAAGTTAATGCTTATGAACCTATTAAAACAGCATAAGGAACTACATACAACCTAGTAAATGAATTTGTGGGATTGGAATATGACAGTGGTACGTATAGATATGGGCCTTCTCCTGTTCCATTGCTTGCCCAAACACACTTAGGTTTGTCACCTTACTGACAAGGACGTAGATTCTGAACGGCACCCAACTTTCTCATTTCAAGATCAAGATCCTGCTTCCTTTCACAAATTTTAAAGCTGGCACCCCACTCCACCCTCAGAATACACACATATACATATCCACACAAGATTACATAGGTATATGGAAGGTAAGTAACAATGAACCTGTTTTAACAACAAGACATGTTCTTAGAAATGACAATGAAAATGGAATTGTAGAATATAGATGCAACAAGAAAAGCCTAATTTTGTTGGAGTTTTTACAGTAGTCATATTTAAGGGTAAAAATGTTTGCTATACTTTTAATTTAGAATTTCTTTAAGTAAATACTAGCTCAGGAGAGAATTGCTTATTAAAATTATTTTTATGGGGATGGATACTGAATCTTTCTTTAGATCTTTTTGAAAGAAAATGATATTGACACTGGAAGCTACTACAGACTGAAATATATTGAGATCAGTCAGAAAGAGCCAAATCCATGTCAACTTGAAAAGATGAAGAAGATTTGAGGTCATAAAATGTGGTTTTTGGTAAATAAATAACAAGAAACCAATTTTTAAAAAAAAATACAGAGTGGTTAGAAAATATCCATGTATATACAACTACTTTGGAATGAGCATGAGACATTTAAACAAAAATTACTCCTTATCCCAACTTCAAAAATTCAGGGAAAAATACAATTTTATCATTTATGTTTATAGTCAAACATTTCAGAGACACAAATGGCCCATGGGGGCAGGCATATTTGTATATCAATTTTACTGACTTCAGGATAGGAATAAAAGCTACTGAGAGCTTCATGAATAATTCATGACATTCCTGGGGACGGGTGGTGTGTGTGTGTGTGTGTGTGTGTGTAGGGGTGGGGGGATATTGCAGAGAATATTGAAATTGACATTTTTGTTTGTAATAAAAAGTGAGGGTCACAGGTTGTTCCAACCCCTCCAAGGTGCATTGGGTGCACAAAAACCTCATCCTGAGGTAGGAAGTAATTCAGTTGCCTCATTTGATCCTGGCCACTGGATGACCTTGGAGGTAAAGGGATGGGAACTTTGGTCATAACTCTTTGTGATGTTTCTCAGTGTAGCCTGGTTAAGCTACTGGGAAAACAACCCAGAAGTCCTCAAGAGAAGAGCTGATAGAGGCCTTGAGAAGGTCATCTTTCTTGCAAGGCCAGTTCTTAGGACAATGATACAAGGTGCTGACAATGAGAAAGGAGTCTAGAGTAGTGCCAGAGATGACCAAACATCAGAGGTCATTGTGAGCACAAAAAGAAGTTTCAAGTTCAAATCCAGCCAATGTCATTGGCAGCTGCAGAATCAGGTCATAAGGAAATGGAGTGGAGACCCCAGCAGTCACTGGAGTGGACAGACTGGAAATATTAACAAAGATAACATCTATGCTCTCAGTCTGGTGTGGTTGAGGAGGCCCCCGTGGCTGGAAACTGGACAAATGGATGCTTGAGGTTTTTTTCAGTACTGGTTTTGTGACTTCTAAGCCAATTTTGGGGAGAATGAAACAAAATCAAGTTTCTGCTGTCCAAAATGAAAGATGTTTATGCCTGAGTTCTTTTGTTATGTGATTACTGATTTTTCCACCTCTGTGCATCGCTTTCATTGGTTGAGAAGCCTGAAGGGGAAGGAAGCCTGGCTCTCCCATCAGCTATCAGTTCCTGCAGCTCTTCCTCTGTGATAGGCACATCAGATGAGCAAACCCAGGATAATTCGTGCTCTGACAGCAGTATTGCTGATTGGGAGAGCTAGCCTTCCCTGGGGCAAGAGATTCCCCCCTTCCCTCATAACAAACAAACAAACAAAAACCACAAACAAACAAAAAGACTGGTACAAGGCACTGAATTCAGGGATGTTTGTTGGTGGAAAAATCTGAGTGGTTCAGAAGCAAATCCCTGAATCCAGGCCTGCTTTATTTTAATTTATAATCCCATTGAAGCTCCTTCTTAGATACCTTGAGAAGTCCTATCAATAAGCCAACTGTAGGATTGGAGATTAAGACAAAGATCGAGTTGATTCAGGAAATACGAGTAATTGTATTTAAATGGAGGTTTTGAATTAAAATAATCTGTCTCTACCACTTCCATTCCATAAGTAAAAATATAATATGAAGGGGCTTCCTCCTGAGATGATTATTTAGATGATTTCATTTGTGCTTATTTTTACACAAAGTATTCTTGTTTATTCTTTGACTGTAGTGCAATGTCGTGAGGCCGAATGATACCTTTCTAAAAGAGCAGTTTGCAGTATAACTGAAGCAGTATTGAGTGAAGCTCTCTGGATGAGGCCACTGAATCTGTGTTCTTGCTACTAAATATTATTTTCCATATCAGTTGTCAAGAACCTTTTTCAAGCAAAGGGGGACTTCAAAATCTCTTTAATAGAAATTCTTTGATAGCTGCAAAATACACCCACAATATCGGCGAAGACTTTTCTAAATCTTCCTGAGATAATTTTGTAGTCACAATAGGGAGATAGATATTTAATTGTTCATCCCCTATTGAGCTCCAGATCACACTTATTAGTCGAGAATGGTGGCCGGCTCTATCCTATCATTTTCTCATGCACTTCACAAGTTGATGATATTAAAAAAATATATAAAGGGCCATGAGGTTATAGAATATGAGCAAGAAACATTGGAACCTTGTATTTTTTCCTGATGGTCTGTGATTAATCTTATATTTCTTAGATTTCAAAGATATTTAAGAACTAAAACTGCCTTTTGCATACTTATGCTCATATACAGTAATGAAATTAACACATATCAATTTGGCCATATAGCTAGAAATCACAAGGCTAAAAATTTTTTCTGATTTTATGTAATAAATCTGAACATTTTCTTCTCTTTGTAGTTTTTTTTTTAAATTTATTTATTGTTTTTGACAGAGAGAGAGAGAGATATAGTCAGAGACAGAGAGAAGGGGGAGGGCCCAGAACAGTCTCCATAGTTGCACATCATCGGTTTTTCCACATAGTTTCATTCCACAGGTGGGCGGGGCTGCACAGGGCAGGAACTGGGCTGGGGTCTTGCCCTGGGGAGAACTGAACTGGGGGACACTCCCCAATTCAGCATATGGGTCGGCATGGGCCGGGGCCAGGATTTGATCCTTGGTCCTCGGGACTGCAAAGTGAGCACCTAAACCACTGAGCCATCCCGGCTTCCCCTGTAGTTTTTATTATTAATTTTTTCAAGTTGAAATGCCTAAACCTTTGAAAGTTTTGAAGTTTGGTTCATGTTGGTTGAATATCCAGAAACTTAGAGTAAATGTTAAGACTTTGAGAGTTGAAAATGCTTCATAGTGGTATATTCTTGCCTTCCCTTATAAAATGTTACTATCTCCTCTGGGATTCCTGCCAGTTCTAATTTCTGCTCTAAGTATAAGAGTCATTTAAGTATAAAACTATTGAGAACAAATCTTTAATCCTATGTAGCCTATACTTTATTAGATCTCTTATGCCCTGGAATTCTAGTGCTGCTTGGAAGGACCCACAGCCTGCAGTTCACTCTTTGTGTTCTTTTCCCTTAAGTCTCTGCAGAATCCTACAGGGTGGATTCAGAAAACCTTCAGAATCATTCCAATTATCACCCTTGGTGAAAACTGAGATACTTGGTAGACACAAGATGGCAGTAGCATACCATATAAACCTTTATGAATTGATCACTGGGATTAGAGTTGTAAAGATCAGAAATATTTTTTCATGATTATTTTTATCCATTTGTGTGTGTGTGTGAGTGGGGGGTGGTTTCATGATGAAAATCAGATGAAAATAGGTTCTAGAAATTCACCCCAACCACCATATGTATATTTTTCTCATGAAAGTCTTCCAGTAATTCTCAAGGTTAGACGTACTCAATTTTAAGTTTGGTCCTGTGAAGACTAATTTAATATCCTTTGTTTGAAAATAAATACCAGTATACAAAAGGAAAAGAATGATATAAAGAGTTCAGTAAGTCAAGTATCAAGGGAAGAAAGACTCAGAAATCCAGGTCAACTTTTATAGCATTCCCTCTTCTGTCTTTCTAGGGAAGAATGAAAGTTGAAAACCTTGAAACTATGTATAGTTTCCTAGCACTTTTCACTATAAGAGTACAGGCATATCAATTAGTTTAATGATAATTTCTTTGTTATGATGGGCTCTTTTTTGTCTCTTTTTTAATCAATCCCATGAAGGATAATTTTACAAAAATTTAGTGGTTTATTGCTAATATTTGATTTCAAAAAACTCACAGACGTCTTTCTAGTTCCTAAAAGTTGCAATTTTTAAGAATTGTGAGGTCATTTTATTTTAATTGTTTTTAAAAATAGAGTACTGTATACTAACTCTGTGGTCCAGGATATCAATTAGCAATTCAGCAGTGCAGATGTACAAATATATCCTAAATTTAAATATATATATATATATATATATATATATATATATATAAAATTATTTTTTTTTTAAGTACAATTTCAAGCAGAATAGCATATGGTTTCAATTAAAGTTTTGTTATTTGGCTTTGTAAATTTCACTAACAATCCTGAGGAATGAGTCCTAACTCTGGCACAGGTACAGATAAGGTTACTAGCTTTCGTGATTGGATTGTGCAAACTTAGGACAAAAAGAAAACAGGGGGGGGGGCACAGCTGATTATTCTAGAATTTTGATTCAGAGTTCAAGTTGGCAAGAGACTACTGGCGATTTCCCAGAAGAAAACAGCCGCCCTGGATTTTATAGAACACTAGGTGGCAGAATTGCTCTTTTTATGTTGCTTACCCTTAACTGACACAAAGTTTAGAAAATTTAGTGAAGAACAATTGTTGGCAATTGTTGAGATGCTAAATACCTACAAACATTAAGGTGATATTACATGTAATAAAACAAATTGTATAATATGAAAAGCTCACAAAATAACTTCTTAGAATTTACATACATAAAAAGGTGAATGTATTATGATTAGCTTTATTTTAAAAATGTGTTTAGTAAATTACAAGAGGGTTACTTAGAGAGCTTTATTATTTAATATCTAGTTGCCTTCTTTACAAATTGCAATAATTGTTTTAATATTCAAATTAGAAATGGGACATTCAACAGGTATACTGTAACTTCAGTATATAATTTTAGTTGAAATTTTATCCAGACTAAAATGTACATTGACAGTAGATTTTTTTCACCTAAAAATATAAATATTTTTTATTACACAAATATCTTATAACCTTGTGTTTTGCATGTTATAATTATAGAGAAGATAGCAACAAAACATAATGTGAGGACCTTTTAAATGTCAGTATTCATGAATTATATATTAATAATATATACTTAATAAATATTAGCTATTCTAGTAGACATGACATAAGGGTACTTATTAAAGTTTATCTGAAAAATGTTAAATCAATAAAATTACCAGATACCACCACTGGGAAAATGTTCTAAAATTTTTGTATTGTTGTAGAGACGGGCAGAGTTGTGTATTAGAATTAGCAGAACTCTGGAAAATTGAATCCTGTGATTGAACAGCTATAGACAATTCCTATTTTATTTTCACATTGAGTGTTTAGGAAAATGTAACTGGAAGTAATACATCTGGAAGTTGAGGCTATAAGGAGAGTCAAAAAGACTCTCGCATCTTTAATTTTGGAGTCTGAGGAGATGGTGCCCTTTAGGCCTGGACCACCCTTTAAGTGGACGACAGCTCCAGGGAGTATCGATGCTTAGGGTTTACAGTCTAGGAATCAGCTTCAGTCAAGGTGGTCAGCAGCCACACACCACTTGCCTCACCACTGGAGCAAGGTGACTCAGTGTTTTCCCTTCTTAACGGTCTGTAGCTACTTCCTTGATCTCCAGCCTCTCCTGGGGACCAAAGGTAGTAATGACTAAATCTCTTCCCTCATCAGCATATTACATGCTTTAAAACAGTGGAGTCCAGACTTTTGGCTTCCCTGGGTCACACTGGAAGAAGAATTGTCTTGGCCCATACATAAAATACACTAACACTAACGACAGCTGATGAGCTTAAAAAAAAACAATTGCAAAAAAATCTCAGGTTGTAAGAAAGCTTATAAATTTGTCTTGGGCCACATTCAAAGCCATTCTGGGCTGCACATGGTCTACGGACCGCGGGCTAGACAAGCCTGCTTTATAAAAAGTAGGGGTTGTAGAAAGATACTGTGTTTCCCACCACCCTGCAGCCTGGTCAGTAGTAGTTTGGGGTCTTCTGGATACCCTGTCACATGTACAGACGATTATGTCTGTCAATCCCTCTGCTTCTCACCACTTTCAGCAACTGTACTCTCACCCCAGAGGGAAGAGATGGAAGGAGAGTTTGAACCTGGAAAGAGGATCTCACTTCCTGCTGCCCCACTTGCATACGTGAGTTTTAGGTGCCTCTGTGGGCCCATATTGGTCCTGTGGAAAGAAAGGCCCTTCCCTTTGATATTAGTCTCTGTTCATGAATACCCTCAAACAAACTGGCCTGATGGGTGATTTTAATCTCTCATCCCAGTCCCTCTGAATTATGACTAAGTCTTTGAAGAATCCCCTTACATCCTAATTGTGCAACTGAAAAATTCTCCAATTCTCACTGTATTCACGGGTTAACACAGGCACTGCTGATGTACAAAACACTGAAATAGCTTAACAGAGCACAATACCCTAAGTAAGAGATGAAAGAAGCAAACTAGTGTTTTAAGTGTGTTCTGTTTTAATTTACATTACCCAAAACTTTTAAGTGAGAGATAGAGGGGCACTTTTCCCCTTTAATCTAGTTAAAACCTGTGATATCTTTGATTAAGACTAAATATCTTCCTGAATTATATTTGCCAGATTTTATAATTTCAAGAGAGAAAAACCATTACTAAAGGTCCCTGGTAAGCACTATTTAAATCAATTAGCTATAACATTTGTTGACATATTACCAGTTTATTTTTCCAAAACAAGCATGTATTTCAAAATAAAAGAGGTAAATTTTTCATTATGAAGAAAAATGAAAACATTTGAAGAAAATATCCTGAGATCTGAACTCAAATATACTAATTAGACTTTTATCAGTCCAATATGTTTTACCAAAACAATCTTCTGCTTGATTGTGTTGTTTTTCAGTGGAGATCAGTTTTTGGATATTTTTCGTAAAGAACTAAAAGGAAGAGGAAGAAAAACAAAATAGAATACAAAGTTTTCTATGATATGACAATGCGCAGGATTATTTTATCTCAAAATACTGTATACAGCTTTTTACAGTTTTAAATGTAGAAGACCACACAATGTTATTTCTGCTTGAATTTCATCAAACCCATTTTCATAATCACACCATGCAACTGAATTCCATGTGTTCTACATACTTGTCCTTTCTTATTCTACATAGTTTATCACACTCAGGATACTGGTATGTACTTATGGATGTGAACAAAACTAACCAAATATAATCTAGGGGAGTTATAAGAAAGACATAGAGAAAGAAAGAAAAAAAGCTCAAAGGTATCATAAAGACAATTACAAGAGAAGGTCCTTGTTCTTGGGAAATAAATGATAAAATATTCAGGGAGTAAGAAAGTATATCTACAACTTAATCTCAAAGCTTTAGATTTATATGTATATGCTATTATATTATTTACAAACAATATGTAAAGAGAAGAAGAATGGAAGAGAGCAAGAGAGCATGAATGAGCAATTTTGACAAAATGTTAATAATTTTTTTAAAATGGCTGAAGAATGTAAGGGAGTTCTTTGTAAATTTATAACAACTATGCTGTAACTTAGAAATTATTTTAAAATAACATTTTAATTATAAAAATGGTGGTGTGAAAAGAAAACACGATTTTAAAGTAGAAAACTTAAGTTATTTAGCATTTAAATGCTTGTTTAAACCAAAATGCCCTTCGATAGACGACTGGATAAAGAAGATGTGGTACATTTACACAATGGAATACTACTCAGCGATGAGAAATGATAAATTACAGTCATTTCTGGCAACATGGATGGACCTAGAGACCATCTTATTAAGCGAAATAAGTCAGACTGAAAGAATCAGGAAACACATGACCTCACTTATAGGTGGAA
>PVKE010026860.1:0-22001 GCA_004027555.1 Craseonycteris thonglongyai
CCCCCCCCCTCCGCGCGCCCGGTGCGCGCGCAGCTGTCCCCCTCCCTCCCTTGCGCCCTCCCCCGCCCTCCCCGAGGCGCCAGCTGGGCGCGCGCGCGGCGGGGGCCGAGGCTGCTCCCTCGCTCCCCCCACCCCGCCCCGCCAGGCTCCAACCGCCGCCACCGCCACCGCAGCCCGGGCCCCCGCCCCCGGTCCTAGGCCCCGCGGGGCCTGCTGCCCCCACCCAGGGGGCGTCTCCGCCGCCGCTGCTGCTGCGCTCCGCGGCCCGCCAGGCGCCCTCCTTCCCTCCCTCCCGCCGGCCGGGGTGTGCGGGCGGCGGGGCGGCCCTCGGGCCATGCGTTCGGCGCGGCCCAACCCGGCCGGCCGGGGGCGGCGCCCCGAGCTCTGGCCCCGCGCGGCTCGCGCCCCCGGCCCCTGCTGAGCCCCGGGGGTCCCACTGTGGTCGAGGCCATGTTCCCCGTGTTCCCTTGCACGCTGCTGGCCCCCCCCTTCCCCGTGCTGGGCCTGGATTCCCGGGGGGTGGGCGGCCTCATGAACTCCTTCCCGCCACCTCAGGGTCACGCCCAGAACCCCCTGCAGGTCGGGGCTGAGCTCCAGTCCCGCTTCTTTGCCTCCCAGGGCTGCGCCCAGAGTCCGTTCCAGGTGAGTAGGGGCCGGCCGTGGTGGGCTTGGGCCGGGAGGGCGCCTACCCGCGGCCGCGGCCCACACGGCGCCTCGTCTCTCTGCAGGCCGCGCCGGCGCCCCCACCCACACCCCAGGCCCCAGCGGCCGAGCCCCTCCAGGTGGACTTGCTCCCAGTTCTCGCTGCCGCCCAGGAGTCGGCCGCGGCCGCGGCGGCCGCCGCCGCCGCCGCCGCCGCCGCCGCCGTTGCTGCTGCGCCCCCGACCGCAGCCGCTGCCTCTACCGTGGACACAGCGGCTCTGAAGCAGCCGCCTGCGCCCCCGCCGCCGCCCCCGCCGGTATCGGCGCCTGCTGCCGAGGCCGCGCCCCCTGTCTCTGCTGCCACTATCGCCGCAGCCGCACCTACTGCCGTTGTGTCCCCAACCTCGACGGTCGCTGTGGCACCGGTCGCATCAGCCTTGGAAAAGAAGACAAAGAGCAAAGGCCCCTACATCTGCGCCCTCTGTGCCAAGGAGTTCAAGAACGGCTACAACCTCCGGAGGCACGAGGCCATCCACACGGGAGCCAAGGCCGGTCGGGTTCCCTCGGGTGCTATGAAGATGCCCACCATGGTGCCCCTGAGCCTCCTGAGCGTCCCACAGCTGAGCGGAGCCGGAGGAGGAGGGGGAGAAGCGGGTGCAGGCAGCGCAGCGGCCGCAGTGGCCACTGGTGGCGTGGTTACCACCACTGCCTCGGGAAAGCGCGTCCGGAAGAACCATGCTTGTGAGATGTGCGGCAAAGCCTTCCGCGACGTCTACCACCTGAACCGACACAAGCTGTCGCACTCCGACGAGAAGCCCTACCAGTGTCCGGTGTGCCAGCAGCGCTTCAAGCGCAAGGACCGCATGAGCTACCACGTGCGCTCACATGACGGCGCTGTGCACAAGCCCTACAACTGCTCCCACTGTGGCAAGAGCTTCTCCCGGTGTGCAAGGGCCTCGGCCACCCACTGGGCGGGTGTAGAGGGAGGGGTGGCGATGGAGGTGGCCTGGTCTTGGCTGGTGGGGTGAGAGCAGGTTTCCTAGGTTTGGGACTGGGAGCCACTCCCAGAGAGGAGGGAGGAAAGCCTCTCCTGGTTACTGCCGGGAGAGCAGGGGGTGGTACTTAGCAAAAGAGGTGGGTCCTTGGGTTGGAGGAAAACTTGGCCCAGATGAGGCAGCCCTGCAGCAGGGGCGGGATTTCCTGCCTAACTAGGAGTCTGAAGCCCCAGGCTCAGGAGAAAATGCAGGCGGATCTTTGCAAAGGCCTCCTGTACCAAGATAGGTGGATTTGGGGGGCACCTCCACACCTCCAGGGCCCTAACCCCAACCCCAACGTGTCCCCAGGCCGGATCACCTCAACAGTCACGTCAGACAAGTGCACTCAACAGAACGGCCCTTCAAATGTGAGGTAGGAAGCCCACCTCCTGTTCTGGCTTTCATGATTTTGATCCTCATTATAGTCTGAGTTCAGCCTCTCAGACCCCCTTTTTCTCTCTTCTTTTTGCTTTTTCACTCCATTTTCTCATCTCTTCAAGGCTTCTTCATCTCATTCCCATTTCCTACAGATCAAAGATCCCCAAGGCTCTGATTCCTTTAACCTCTTGTCCCCCTCACCCTGCTCCCTGAAGCTTTAACTCTCCTGACACCCCCACACACCCCTCCCCCTTCCCCAGAAATGTGAGGCAGCTTTTGCTACGAAGGACCGACTGCGCGCGCACACAGTACGACACGAGGAGAAGGTGCCGTGTCATGTATGTGGCAAGATGCTGAGTTCGGCTTACATTTCGGACCACATGAAGGTGCACAGCCAGGGCCCGCACCATGTCTGTGAGCTCTGCAACAAAGGTACATGCTGAGGGGTGCTGAGAGGGCCAGGGGACAAAGGGTGGGAGCAAAGCCAGAGGCCCTTCCACAGATGGGAGTTAAAGGTGCTGTAGCTGAGAGCTCATGGTATCTAGAGCCCGCTGAGAAGCACATAAAGCAACATTGGGACCAGTGAACATCACTAAGTTTTGAGACATCATGGCTAGAGACATGATCTACCAGAGAGTCCGTTTCTGGGTGTGTGTGGGGGGAGGGAGTGGGGCATGGCTGCTTTGGAGGAGAGAGCCAGTGCCCAGGAGCTGAAAGGCATGGTTTCGGCTATGCAGCCACAAGTTTTTGTCTTCAGCTCCTGGGCAAACGGAGTACACTGGCAGGGGTTTAACAAGCACAAACCCTGCCCCAGTAGCAGAGAAAGCTGCTTTTAAACAGATTCCTTTATTCACTGCGTAACTGGGCTGAGACTGGGGCCCTGGGGGGAGGGGACACAGCCGTCTCTGCTGAGGGTCAACCCTTCAGGTGGTTAGGAATCAGTGTCCTGTCACCCCAGGAGAGAGCCCCCAGCCATGGAAAATGGGTTCTGTGGGTATGAAGGCCAAGCAGTGGACATTCAGCCAGGTCCCAAGCTCAGGGAGGGGTTGTTCCCGACCAGCCCCAGCAGAGTCGTTGGCCCTAGGTTACCAAGGATGTGGTGGGAGGAGGATAGGGCCATCTGAGGGAGGGTGTCCCCAGCCTAGGAGAACAGCCCCGTCTCTGGGGTCTCCATCTGGCTGACCCCATCCCCCATCCCAATCCCCCCCCCAATAGGCTTCACCACAGCAGCATACCTGCGCATCCACGCGGTGAAGGACCATGGGCTCCAGGCCCCGCGGGCTGACCGCATCCTGTGCAAGCTGTGCAGCGTGCACTGCAAGACCCCTGCCCAGCTGGCCGGCCACATGCAGACCCATCTGGGGGGGGCCGCCCCCCCTGTCCCGGGAGATGCCCCCCAGCCACAACCCACCTGCTGAGGGGGACCCCCGCACCCACCAGGCAAGGCGTGGGGCATGGCTAGGGGCGGTGGGATGGTGTGTGGGGGCCAAGGGGGCGCAAAGGGCCCATTAGGGGATCTCAGGAAGGCCAGGGATGTCCATCTATCACGTATGCTAGGGAGACTTCTGGGGACATGGAGGGCCCTTCAGGAGACATGGGTAAGGATGCAGGCTGAAGCCTCCTGGGATCAAATAGGAAGTGAGCAACGGCTGTGTCCCAGGGGAGTCTGGGGCAAGAGGCAAGGGTCTTGCTATTCAGATGGCGCTGTGATCTTTTTATCTCTCACCATGCAGGTACCGGTGAGGTCTGTCCAATGGCGGCGGCGGCGGCGGCGGCGGCGGCAGCAGCTGCATCAGTGGCAGCCCCTCCCACAGCTGTGGGCTCCCTCTCAGGGGCTGAGGGGGTGCCTGTGAGCTCTCAGCCACTTCCCTCCCAGCCCTGGTGAGCTCCCAAGTTGGTGAGGGGACTGGGAGAATGGAGGAAAGTTCCTTGGTACCATCTCCTTTTTCCCTCTCTCTTCCCAACTGCTCACTGCTTACCCTACCACCCAAGGACCTCCTCAAGGAAAGGAGGAAGAAATGTTTTCTTAGGGGAATTCACTAGGTTTTAACGATTTGTTTCTCCTGCTCCTCTCTGCTCCCTATCAGACCTGACTCCACACACACCTAGCCCCTTGGCGGTGTTGAAGCCCCCTGGACAGTGGACAGGCGGGTAGAGGACAGGAGCAGCCACTGCCCTCCCCTGCTCTCCTCTTTGTAGCCCCCTGCCCTGCCCTTTCAGGGATTTGTGAGCCTTCTCCCTTGATGGTCCTTGCTCTCCTCCTTCCAGTGCTCCCCCCCCACCCCCGACTGTCTGCGGCCCCTCCCTGGGGAATTGGTGCTTTTCTTTCTTTTCTTTTTTTTTTCTTTTCAGCGGGAGGGAGGAGAGGAAGGAGGGGAAGCAAAGATCCTGTTCTAGAGAGAGGAAAGGTGGTATTTGAGAAGGGGCAGAAGCAGAGAAGGCAAAGATGGTACCTTTATAAGGTGGGATTGTTTGGTGTCAGGCCCTAAGCATCGTCCTACTTGAGAACCTGTCAGGGGAAAACAAGTCAAGGGGAGCAAAAGATGGAGCCACTAGGGCCAGAGGCAGGACAAGAGATGAAACCTTAGGGGGCCAGGGTACCTGGGGGCCCCCAGGGAGTAGCAGTGCTTGCTCCTTGGGGTGGGAGAAATGCCACAGTATCTCCCCTGCCCTCTTCCACCCCAGTTCCAGCCCTGGCCTTTTTCATTCCTCTTCCCCAAGACAGAAGCTATGGCCCTGACCATGTCATCGTGTTCCTGTGTCCTCTGCATGTTTCCCCCCACCCCCACCCCTTTTGTGCAGCTCCCATTACAATAAATTTTAAATAAAAACCTGGCACTGGCTCTGGATTGATTTCATTGCTCCCACCAAGCCCCCTGTCCCCATCTTTAGGAGGCTTCTCCCTGCGCCTGGTGTCAGTCCTGGCCTGGCTCTGCCCTGTGTAGCTCTGGCTCCTCCCTCCTCAGAGGCAGCACCAGTGGCTGACTCGGATTCAGGGCGAGGCCAAGGCTCCAGTGGCTGAGAGCAAATGCCAAGACTCCCAGGTCTTTGGGGAATACCCAATCTGGACAGACCCAGAATAGCCAATGGAGGTTTGAAGAGACCTGGGTTAGAAACCCAAACCGTTGCTGGATCCCAGCCAAATACCTGCAAGCCCTTAAGGCCTGAGGTGATGGGTGACATCAGGAAAGGCTGGGG
Source organism: Craseonycteris thonglongyai (assembly GCA_004027555.1). NCBI lineage: Eukaryota > Metazoa > Chordata > Mammalia > Chiroptera > Craseonycteridae > Craseonycteris > Craseonycteris thonglongyai. The sequence goes on from PVKE010026860.1 coordinate 5,253, forward strand.
GAAGTCAGCCCTACGATTAGGAGCAATGAGGTGAAGTATAAGAATGGCATTTGTCTTAGTTTGGGGGTTGGTCCCCCTGCTTTCACTCGGGCTCCTCTGCCCCAGCCCCCTCCTGCTATTCCCAAACTGCCCCTGCAGCCTGCCCTGCCTTTCCAGTTTCCCTCCACAGTCCTGCTCTCCTTTCCTGGACCTCTTGAGCTTTCAGTACCTATTTCTACTGCTTTCTTGGTAGAGGACTGTTCTGCAGGCTCCTTGAAACCCCACCCTACAGCCTCCCCAAGTTTTGCCTCATCTGCCTTTCCCTCCTCGCAGGGACGCCTTCACCAGTCCGCCTGTCTCCTCACAGACCCCTCTCCGTTTCACCCAACCTTCTGCCTCTGCCAGGATCCCCGGTGACCGTTGGCGGGAGGGGCCCGGGCTTGGAAAGGAGGAACCCCTAGGGGTGCGCGTGGGAAGGGGCAGGGAGCTGATGCGAGTGGTCCCCCCGCTGGTTGCCTGGGTAATGCGGGGCCTGGCCCGAGTGACTCCCATGGGCTGACCGGGAGGGGCTGGCAGCGTGCAAGGGGCGGGGGCAGTGCGCGCGGCTGCAGAGCGTAGGGGAGGGGACCTGAGAGGAGGGGAAGAGCGGAGCGGAGGGGAGACCCGCCGCCGCCTCCTTCCCTCCCTCCCTCCCCCTTGCGCTGACTCGCACCCTCCCGGGCTGCGGCTGCTGCAATAGAGGCAGTGGTGGCGGCAGCAGCGGGAGCAGTTTGGAGGCCGGCGTTCAGGTGAGACGGGGATGGACCGAGACCATGGGTAGGAGTGGACGGACAGACGGCAGACACCCGAGGGCTGCATGGGAATGTGAACGCCTAGCCGACAGGCTGGTGGTGCTGGGAACGCCACGCCAATGGGAAGATGAAAGGGGCTCAGTGGAGATGCACAGGACCCCCAGGGAGGGGCTGGGGGGCGTCTGCGCCCCAAGCACGCAGCAAGAAAACCGCACCCGCTGGTGCCCAGGGAGGAGGGGAAGATACAGAGGGAGTGGAATGTGGGTATGGGGCCTCTGCCTAGTCTGCCTGCCAGAGTGTAAGGGTGTCTGCCCAGCTTGATTTTGAAGTGCTGGAGCATCTACCAGGATCTGGGAGGCTGGATCTTGTGGGGGCAGGAGGCGACCATGGGGAGAGCTCTGTTTACAGAAAAGGTTAATCTTCCCAGGGCTCTCCAAGCTGAAGACTTTGAGCAGAACACTCCTCCCCAGAGGTGTACACCCAAAGGCAAAGAAAATCCAACTTTTCTTCCTGTCCTCGGGGGCAGCCCAAAGCTGGCCCTGAGACTGGAGTGTAGCCCTCTTGGGCTGCAATGCTGAGAGCTTCTTTCCTCCTCACACCAAGCCTGTCTCCTCTTCCAGGGTTTGCTGCTATCTACTGCTCCATCCTGCCCACAGAGGCCCTCGGCCCTCTCCCATCTCAAGATGGCAGCCAGCAGCTTTGAGGTCTCTGAGATGAAGGAGACAGAGGAGGGTCCCCAGGCCCAAGGAGAAGGGCCTGGCCATTCTGACGTGGGAGCTGGCCCTCTCCAGGTCCCAGCTAGGGTCCCAGATGAGCCAGAGACCCTGCAGCCAGGCACAGACATCACTGGACCTCCAGAAACCACAGAGACCCCTAAAGGGGCCCCAGAAACAGATCAGGCCAGAGACCCCATCTCAAGCTCAGGAGGGGAGCCAAAGGCCAACTCTAGTCCCAGAGAAGCATGCCAAGAGCCAGCCTGCAAGCCGGAAGTGAGCAAAGAGGCCGCTGCAGGCCAGGGGTCTGACCTGGATTCTGCAGGCCTATTTGAGCCAGCCTCAGAGCCTGAGCCCCAGCTGGACCCCCAGTCAGACCCTCAGCCAGGTTCCCAGCCCACCCCCAAACCACCCCTTCAGCCAGAGCCCCCCCTGAAGGAGGACCCCACCCCTGAAGTCTTGACTGAGAGCACAGGGGAAAAGCAGGAGAATGGGGCAATAGTTCCCCTGCAGGCTGGTGTCAGGGAAGAGGGCCCAGCCCCCCAGCCTCACTCAGCACCCTCAACAAACCACCCCCCAGCCAATGGCGCTCCCCCCCGAGTACTACAGCAGCTGGTTGAGGAGGACCGACAAAGAAGGGCTCACAGTGGGCATCCAGGATCTCCCCGAGGTAGCCTGAGCCGCCACCCCAGCTCCCAGCTAGCAGGATCTGGGGTAGAGGGGGGTGAAGGCACCCAGAAACCTCGGGACTACATCATCCTCGCCATCCTGTCCTGCTTCTGCCCCATGTGGCCTGTCAACATCGTGGCCTTCGCTTATGCTGTCATGGTGAGCCCCAGGGGACCCTGTCCCAAGCCCGTTGTGGCTCCCAGCTTCCTAAACTGGAACAAATCCCCAGGAGTAGTCTTGCCTTCCCTCTCTGCATGGATCTCACGTCCATGTAGGCCTTTGCTTGCCCATCCCTGACTCTACCCTTTGCACCACCACTGCCCCACCCCTGCAGGTGGGAGGGATGTCTAGACCTGTTTCGCACAACCTCGCTGACCTGTGCCCTCCTCCCCCTGCCTCTCCAACTCTCCTTCCTCCCTTAACCACTGTCCATGGGCTGGCCTATCACCTCTGGACGACTCTCACCGGATCCCTGCGGGGCTGGCTTCTGGACTGGGCCCTGGTGCCCCCACCTGTCTCCCTAACCCCAGTCCCGGAACAGTCTGCAGCAGGGGGATGTGGATGGGGCCCAGCGTCTGGGTCGTGTGGCCAAGCTCTTAAGCATCGTCGCCCTGGTAGGGGGGGTCCTCATCATCATCGCCTCCTGCGTCATCAACTTAGGCGGTGAGTGGGGGTCTGGGACAGGCTGGGAGGAATGGAAGGGTTGGCAAGGGCAGCTTTACTAACCCCTGCCCCTGCTCTCTTCTGTCTGTTCCTCCTACTTCTCCTTTGTCTCTCTTTGTCTCTCCCTCCCCCACTGTCTCCTCTCCCACAGTGTATAAGTGAGGGGCTCTGCCCTGCATTCCAAGACCTTTCTTCCTGTTGGGAGCTGCCTTGGGCCCATCCTCCCCTGCAGGGACCCCAATCGATGGCCCAGGCCTGCACCCATAGGGACCAAGGGAGCCTGAGCAGCCTTGTTTACAGCTTCCTCCCTGCTCCTGCATCCTGCCAGGCTCCTCTGTCAACTGTAGGCCTCCCCTTTCCCTGCACTGTTTCCAATTCTCTGCACTTCTGCCTGCAGCCTGTCCAACCTCCTGGCCTCCCTATCCCTGCACTTCTGGAAACTTCTCTGTACTTCTGGAAACCTCCCTGAACATCTCCCACTCTGCCCTCAGCCTTTCTGCATCTCTCTCAGCCTTCCTGCACTTCTTTCAGCCTTCTGAATTCCCTGCACCTGTTTTGGTCTGCACCCTTCTCCCCCCTCCGCCCTGCAACTTTCATTGCTCTAGCATCCTCCCCCACTCCTTTTCTCCTTCTCTCCTTCCCCACTTCACACTCTCTCCACCCCCTTCTCTTCCTGCCTCATTTCTCCTCTGCATCCTTTCCTCCCCTCAGGATCCTCTCCACCCTCCCGCCACCGTTTATTCTGCAAAAACTCCAGCACTTAGATCAGGCCAGGGGAGGGCGGCAGTGTCAGGAGAGAGCTCTGTAGCCCGGGGCTCTGGCCTGTTCTCCGCTGAGACCACCCAGGTCCAGATGCCTCTAGGGCACCTCGGGTTTTCAGAGCCGGCGAGCCAGGTCTCTTCTGAGGACTGGTGCTGGAGTGGCGAGCGCTGTTCTAAACATGGGGTAAGGGAGGGGTGCAGCCCTACCGGATTTGACCTGCCTCACCTGGGCTTTTTAACCTGGTCGGCGAGTTTCGAGAGGGGCAGGGAGCTGTATAATTATTTTCTAAGAGGACGAGGGAGGTTTGTTGCACGCGACAGTCTGTTAGGGAGGCGGGGAGCGAGCGACGACGCAGCTCGGAGTTGGCAGGGTTTGTGTTTTCTTAAAAAAAAAAAAAGTGTGTGGGGGGGACTAAAAGTCTAAAAAAATTCAGCCAACTGACTCTCCCTTTTTGTATGCCGAATGATGCATGAGTGAAACACCAATAAATGGAGACTGCATGAGACTCGCCTCCAGCCTCAGTGCTCACGTCGGTGCGCTGCCGGCCCCGCCTCTTTCCGTCAGAACCTACTGAGTAGTATGCGCCTGCGCCGTCCCGGCGGCCATCTTTACTGTGGCCGGACCCCCTAGTGCCCGAGCGCCTTCCTGCGCATGTGCAAGCATTCCCTTCCTTTGACTAGAGTTGAGCCTTCCGCGCCGTCTCTGTGCGCCTGCGTCCTGTGACCTGCTCTACCTAGGAGGCGGGTCTTAGCTCCAGGTGCGTCGGGCGGCTGATCTGGCCAACTGCGGGTGGAGGGGGGCGGTGTGAAGGCGAGAAGAGCAGGTCCGGCCCGGAAGGTGGTTTCTGCCGGCCCTTGGGAACGTCGGCGTACCGAATCTGGGTCCGTGGGGCGGTGCCCTTGGAGGGGATTGGGCGCCCTCTCCTGGGAACGGGCGTGTGGTTGCAGGGGCCGCCGTTGAAGCCTGACTGGCTGGAGAGGCTTTCCTAAACCCCTGGAGAACCCAATCCCCTGGGGTGCCGGGGGATCCCCAGTTTAGCACTCCTACCTCTCCTATAATCGCAGGGCTCCTTCCCTAGTGGCCTATGTCCCTTGTCCGGAGTCATGGAGACATTGCGGCCACCACGGCTGCGCCTTTGTCTGAAGAAGGTGAAGTGACCTCCGGCCTCCAAGCTCTGGCCGTGGGGGATACTGGAGGCTCCTCAGCTTCGGCCAATAAAGCCGAGGAAGAGGGGGAAGGAAGCCGGGAGGAGGCCGAGCGTGAGGGGTCGGGGGCCGAGGAGGTGCAGGGAGAAGCCCCCAGCGCTGAAGGGAAAGAACATACCAGGGGAGACTCCGAGGACTGGGACGTGCCCTGCAGCGATGAGGAGGTGGAGCTGCCCGCGGACGGGCAGTCCTGGATGCCACCTCCCTCCGAAATCCAGAGGCTCTATGAACTGCTGGATGCCCAGGGTACCCTGGAGCTTCAGGCCGAGATCCTGCCCCGCCGGCCACCCACGCCCGAGGCCCAGAGTGAAGAGGAGAGATCTGATGAGGAGCCAGAGGCCAAAGAGGAGGAAGAGGAAAAGTGAGGGCACACCTTTACACTCTGTCCCTGGGACTGCTCCCCTGATGCTGGGAGGGAAGGGGGGATCCCGGAGCATGGGAAGTGGAGGGAGGAGAGGGAGCAGGCTGAGGGGAAGCACGCACGTGTGGGTGTTTGGGGAAACCCACCCTCACTCACCCTTCACTCTGTCCACCTGTCCTAGACCTCACATACCCACAGAATTTGACTTCGATGATGAGCCAATGACACCAAAGGACTCCCTGATTGACCGGAGACGCACTCCAGGTACAGACCAGAGGGAAGAGTTGGGGGAAGGTGAAGGGCCTCTGCTCTTACCCAAAATGTGACGCCCTAAAGGAGGCCTTTGCTTGGTGCGGTGGTTGCTGAATAACTTGCAGCTGCAGGAGAGTCTTCACACGGTGGGGCCATGCTCCCCATCTGTCTCCATCTCCCCAGAAGTCCAAGTTTCCCTGCTATTCATTATTATATAGATCCATCTCCCTGTGCTACCATGTACATCATAATCTGACTGACTTTGCAGCCCATGTGTCTTCCTAGAATTTACCCTTGGAGCCATTTGTTGATTTCTCTTATCCCAGCATTCAAGCTGGCCCAGCACGTCCTGTTAGCTCTGCCTTCCCAGCATTTCCAAGTTCCTGTGCTACTCTCCACCTTCAACACAATACTCATGCAAGCCACCATCTCTCTTGCCTGGATAGTTGCAGTAGCTCCTAACTGGTCTCCCTGCCTCTAGTCTCAGCAACCAGAATGATCCTTTTAAAATATAAATCATGTCACTTCTCTAAAATCCTCCAAAAAAATTCTATTGCCAAGGAAAGGGGAAAGAGCCTGTTGAAAGAGACTCTACTCCCTGCCCCCCCACCCCACCCCCAGGCTTCCAAAGGTGTTTCCCCTTAAAACCAGGATCCGAACCCCTTACCACGGCCTGGTGTCATTTCTTGGCCTCATTCACATCTCCCTGGCTCTCCTCACTCCTCTGTAAACGGGCCTCCCTATGTCTACTCTTCACTTGCACTTCCACTTCACTGCCTGGGATGCTCTTCCCTGGTCGTCACGTTACTGGAGCCTTCTCATAATTTAGGCCATCCCTGCCCACCTCCTCTGAGGCCCAACCCCAAACCTCAGAACCTCGGTGAGAGAAGCCTAGAAACCAGTGTGTTTAATGAGCTCCCTAAGCGATTAGTAATATCCAGGCAGGTGTGGACTACCTCATTCCCTTCCACATTTCTCACCTTCCCCTTCTCCAGGAAGCTCAGCCCGGAGCCAGAAACGGGAGGCCCGCCTGGACAAGGTCCTCTCAGACATGAAGCGACACAAGAAGCTGGAGGAGCAGATCCTTCGTACTGGCAGGGACCTCTTCGGCCTGGACTCAGAGGACTCCACCCCCACCAGCCCCCCACTCCGGCCCTCAGGGACTAGTCTCTTCCCCCGGCAGCGGAAGTACTGACTGCTGCCGCCTTAGGGTGCATCATGAGGAGGGACACTCCAAGCTCCCATCCACCAGAAAGAGGGCGTGTGTGTGTGTGTGTGCGCGCGTGCCACCCACCAGAAAGAGGGCGTGTGTGTGTGGGGGGGGGTCTGTTGAAGATCTTTTTGGAGACTTGGGATGAATTTTCTGAATCTAAAATAAAAAATACAAAGTTATCTTCTCTTAGAGGAGGGCTGCAGCTGGAGCAGAAACAGTTGTGCAGAGGCAGAACTGTCTTCACCCAGATTGGGAAATTGAAGCCTGCGGGGCAGAAGTGAACTGTCAGCACCTGCCTTAGGCCCTTGGATCTTTCCCAGTCTCCTATGAGTCCAGCTGGCCCTGAGGTAGGAGTTCCTGAGCCCTGTATGAGCTGCAGTGCCTCCAGCTGAATGAGAGCCCCTGAGGGGAAGAGAAGCAGCTGCAAGGGCCCTTTAAATACCCAAGCCCCACCCCATGCCTGCACTGCCGGGAAGTGATCCCTTGGGCGGTCCCTGTTCTGGAGGCGGCAGCAGCCGGCCACACTTCTGGTTGTGAAAAGCTCTGGACCACTGGTGGGCCTGTCTGTCAAGACTCTCTAGCCCTGTCCTGCCTTCTAGAGCGTTCCTTCTGGGGCAGGTAAGACCTCTCTGAAGCAGAGTGGGGAGAAAGTGGAGGTGGAGGCTTGGCCTTGGGAGGTTTTACTTTCCTTATTGGAGTTTGTTCCTTATTTTCTGAAGTAAAGGTAGATTTATCACTTCGCTAACACCCATCAGTCCCCAAATCTCAGACCTCTCTGACTGTAAACTCCTACATTAGAAGCGAGGTACAGAGGAAGTTTAAGGGGTCCATTCAGACTCCCTGCCAGATTGCTATACACACCCTTCTCCTGGGGACCTGGGTTCTGGCCTGTTCCCTTGAGGTCTTAGAATGTGACTTGTCCGACTGAGATCTCTTAACTCTGCCAAATATTGAGGTTTTCCTATTGCCCCTCTCAGAACTATGCCAACTGTGGGCCTTTCAGATTATTTGAGAAGTCATTAGGAGAGCGATCTTAAGGCAGGCTTAATTTCCAAAAGGTGTGGCGTTTGATGAGCAAGGCTTTCTGTTTTTCCCCTTTGTGAAGGGGAAGTGGGAAACGGGAAGCTCATTTGGACCCACCAGCCTGGAGATCTTTGATCTTAGGAGTCAAGCTTGGTGGGCTGTGGGTTGGTAGTTGAGGCAGGTGTCCCCTGTGTTTTCCTGCTCCCTGCCTGGGTGGACCCCTAGGTTATTGGGGGGGGCTGTTAGGAGGGGTGCCTCCTGGCTACCTGGAAACCCCCGCTTGTTTCCACCCTTGGCACACAGCACACCCAGCCAGCCCTTGGGTGGTGCTTTCTGGGCAGGGCAGCTCTGCAAAACCATGAGCAGGTAGGGCACCCAACTTGAGTGGATGGCAGGCCCACAGACAACGTAGGGCCTCCTTGCTCAGTGCTGCCAGGCTGCAGAAAATGGCTCCCCTATGAACTGCCATTGCCACTTTCCTGGAGTGTACTCAGTCCCACCCAAGTCCTGGCTCTGGGTTTACAATCTACAGTATGTGTGCCTGAGAAGCCACGCTGCCTCCTGGGTACCTGGGCTGGAATTCTGGCTTTGGCCTTTGATTGTGTGATCCTGAGCAAATTAACTTCTAGGTCAGGGGTGTCCAGCCTTTTGGCTTCCCTGGGCCACATAGGAAGAAGAATTGCCTTGGTCCACACGTAACATACACTAATGATAGCTAATGAGCTAAAAAAAAAAAAAAGTCATAAATCGTAATGCTTTAAGAAAGTTGACGAAGTTTTATTGGTCCGCATTCAAAGCTGTCCTGGCCGCAGGTGACAAGCTTGTTCTATTAGATTCTTGTGAAGGTTCCATGAGTTTGTTAAAGATACTGCCTGGCACAGATTGAGTTCTTAATAAGTGGGAGCTGTTATCTTGGGGCACTTGCTGAAGATACAAGTTCTAGAGTCTCCTGGAAACCTTGGCTTGGTGGGTCTGGGGTGAGGCCTGGGAGCACTCCCAGCTGAGTCCTGTGACTGGGCGAACTTAGAAAACACCGATTTGGATCAGGGTCCTGAAGCCCAGTTCCTGGGCCACTTCTGACTCAGGCAGCCCTTGCCCTCAGTGCTTGGTGTCCACTGTCAGCACCACAGCGACCCGATGCAGGTGGAACAAAGAAGCATCCAAGCTGGCCTAGCTGCTCGTCCCACGAAGGGGCCTGATTGGGCTGGAGCTGAGATGAACTTTCCTAGGAAGAAACGTTCCTAAAATTTTGCTGCTTTGAAAAGTGATTTACGTAAGACCAATCCTCAAGAATGTTCACTAGAGTCCCAAGGCAGGAAAAAATGTCCCTAAACCGAGAAGCTATCTGGTGAAAATGGCCTCTATATTTGAGTCGGTGGGAGAGCTTTAAAATAGGGCAAAGCTTGGACCCCACCCTAGACCAATTAAGTCAGAATCCTCAGAGATGGGTGGTAGTATAAGATCTCCAGGTGACTCTAATGTGTAGTTAGGGCTGAGAATGGCTGCTTTAGACCAGAGCTGCTCTACTTCAACCTGCCCCCAAGTCACTGGGGTATAGTTAAGACGCCAACTGATTGAGCGGGTCCCAGGTGGGACACAAGATTCTGTGTTACTAAGCTTCCAGGTGAGACCCATGCTGCTGCTCTCTGCAGACCAATCCTGTGGCTGGTCACTTGGGCATTTGCTGTTGATTTGTTGTGTTAGCACTCAACCCTGAAGACCTGAAATGTCGTGACTCATGACTCATTTATTAATTAAATTTTACTGTGCCATAAAGCTTACGTTTGAGCCAAGATACAGGTGAAGAGCTGCCTCTGAACTAGAAGACGGACCCAGCCTCTACTAGCTGTTCTGTTCCCGGCTCATCCGCCCACTACCCCTCCCTTGGAGGGTGGATAGGGAGAGGTGTGGCAACCGGTGAGCTGTTGGGCTCCGAGACTTGGGGTGAAAGTTGACTGATTCTTACAGGAGCCTCATGACACTTGAGGGACATGTCAGGCAAGTCTGGACATGTACCAGAGGGGCAGACCACAGGGCAGACCTCAGAAGCAGGCACTGACGGGACATCTGGGTGGATTGGGGCAGTTGGGTCCACACCTGACTCTCGGCAGGACCTTCCAAAGGCCAGCACAGTCCTTCACCATTGTCTTTTAAGAGCTGACACAGTGGAAGTAAAATGCTCTAACTTCCTGTCATCTGGTAAGCCACAAAAGTCTAAATCTGAGACTTGTCACAAACATCCTGCCTGAGTCAAATGATTTCCTGGGATCCCTACATTGAAACTCCTGTGGGGGGTGAGAGTGAAAAGGCAAGCCTGTTTCTGGTGAACTTGGCAGGTGGTCTAGGTGGAAGGCACAGCACAGAGGGTGGTCAGGGAGATAAGACAAGGTCCTAGTACTGAAACAGTGGTAGTTGGCAAGGGCTTAGCGCTGGAACAAGGCAGGAGCCCAGCTTGAGCTATAAGGATGCCTGTCAGCTGAGTCACTGAGCTGGGCAAGGCTCTCAGCCCCCCTGACTGGGCCCGGCTGGGGTGACAGATGGTGGAGAGGCATCAGCCACAAGGGGTGCAGGATCATCCAGCAAGGGATTACTGGAGGCTGTTCCCAGAGCCTGCCCAGCCTTGTGGGGCCTTCTAGAATTCTAATCTTCCCTGTGGGGCCTCACAGTGCCCTGTTCACACCTCCACCTGTAGCCCTAGCTCTTCCTCTCTCCCCATCTTGCTTCCTGGCCAGGCTTCCACCCTGCAGAGACCCTGGCAAAGAAGCAGCTGGAAAAGATTCACTTGGCTGCCAGATGCCCCTTTGCTGGTCTTCTGGCCCCACACCTGGCATGACAGGGCTTACCCCTTTCCTGACCAGTAAACAAGTGAGGGTTGAGGCTGAGAAGCCAGAGATAGGAAGCCTCTGGTGCTGGGTCACATGCCCTAAATGGACAGGGGTTTGAGGCCTCAGCCCGTTCTCTGACTCAGCAATAAGACACATGGTACTTCTGAAGAGCCAGGCTCTGTTCCAAGAGCTTAATGGTTAACTCAGCCCTCATAACTTGGGTAGGTGCCCTATCTAGTCCCAGTTTACAGGTATAGGGAAGGCAAGGTGCTTGTCTAAGGTCACCCATCCAGTAAGGGTCAGAACCAAGATCCAGGCAGTCCCAGCCCCAGGGGACTCTTGTGGGGCCCCGCATCAGGGAGCAATGCTGATTACGATGGAGCAGTGGAGAGGAAAGGAATAGAAGGCCCAGATAGGAAGAGTGGAGACAGGCTCAAAACCCTGAAGGGAAGCTAGTATTTTCAAACACTACCAGAAATCATCAGAAGAGGGAGCGCTGGCTTTAGAAAAGCCACTTTACAAGGTAAGGGAAATTTATTTCACACACAAAACAGCAGCAACAGAAAAGTATCCAGGCCAAACCCATACAAAGTTGCAAGATAAATAAGAAGCAGAATAACATTCTCTGATGTGGAAAGTGTATCTTAAAATTAAGTCAGACACTAGGGAAACAATACTGAGCAGGAAAGCAGCAGATCAGAACTGTGAGGAAGCCCAGGCAATCTGCTTGAATCTGTGCCCCTAATGACTGTACCCGGCTCCCGCTGGACAGACTGGACTGGGCGTTCCATCGAGACTCTTCCTTGTAGTACCACTGACTCGCTGTGTGGTCTTCAGTGACTCATTGTCCCTATCTGGGACTACTTAGAGTTACACTGTCTAATATGGGATCAACCACACTTGGCTATTTTAATTAAAATTTAGTTTCTCAGTTACACTAACCGTATTTCAAGTGTTCAGTAGTCACATGTAGCCAGTCCAAAGACAGCCCAAGTTTAGAATATGTCCATCATTGTAGAAAGTTCTATTGGATGATACTGAGTTTTGAAGGTTTTAAACAGGAGCCTGGCAAGTGAAGTGAGTGCAACAGCCCAGGTATAAGACAGCAGAGCGTGGTGGGGAGTGTGGCAAGCAGGAGAGCATGTGTCCCACCTGAAAGGCACAGCAGCTACTTAGCTGTCCCCAAATCTTCAAGAAAAGCAGGAACTGGGAGTCTGTAAAAACTCCTAGTTTCTAAACCCCCAAATTGAATTTTTACAGATTACATAGATCAAGGAAAACTCGTGGGCTTTGCCTTGATTCTGTGATAATGTGGCTCCTGCCTATTTTTCCTGTGTCAATTCTCCTTCCTTGCTTCCCATTTTTCTGGTTGGAAGCTGGATGAATAGTGGAGTAGGTGAGATGCCTCCCCTTTATGGTGGTGGCTTCAAAGATGTCTCACTGAAGTCTCAGAGACAAGGCTTTGAATTGCTTAGTAAACTTGGTTCCCTTTGTGTGACTCAAAGGTACATGTTGTCCGAAGTTCAAGGTGTGCTGGAGGCAGGGATGGGGTTTAAGTAAGAGGTGTGACATTCCGGAATGGGCCAACCATTGGATGGCACCGCCTAGGATTCAGAAGCAGGTAGGGTGGGGTAGGAGGAATGCGGTACTCATTTACCCGCTTTGCCCTTTTCAACCACTCCCATCCCAACCTTTACCCTTGACAGTGGGGAGCTGAGGATGGCAACAGAGAGAAAGGAGAGGGACGAGCTATAATAACACAGTAGACGCTCCGTTAACCGGAACTCAGGCCCGGCAAAGGAGTGCCGGTTAATGGAGCATGGACGTACATCCATCCGGCATCGGTTAACTGGGAGTGTACTGTATGTGCTATTGCTAATCCAGGTGATTCTACAAGAGCAGCAGTTGTGTCAGGGAACCCATCCTTGAGGGGTGCTCATGTCTGAACAATTCATTCCAGGACTGATTAAAGCACAGGGGCAGGAGGGCCTCAAAGATCATGCAGATATTCTTGGGCTGCGGGCTACTGTTTGCATAATTTGAATACTGCTGAGGCCTCAGGATTTCCTGAAATAAAGGCTGCTGGCCCTTGGAGGACCCACTGCTCCTGTGGTGCTGGGGCTGGGGCCGCCCACCGAGCCCCTCCCCCAGGTCTCCCAACTCTGGGGCTGCACACTGCGGAAGCCTCTTCCAGTGCAGGCGGCCCTGGGAGGGGCTGGGGCGGGGCTGGGGTGGAAGTGGGGGTGAGGCGGGGAGGGGCGGGGCGTGGGAGGGGGCGGGGCATAGATCCGCCCGGAGCCCAGCTCCCTGGTTAACTGTCAGGCTGCTCTTGGCCGGGTGCTGGGCTGCGCTTCCCAGACCGGAAGAGGTGGGCATGAAGGAGGTGAAGGGTAGAATAATCTGAGTTGGTGGAGGAAAAAGAGTCCATTCCCTCATTCCATTCCCTGTGTTCATCTTGTTATATCTTCTCCCCACCTGTGTGTCTCTCCACATGCTGCCCTGGGGTCAGAAATTGCCATGGCAACGGAAGAGTCCATCATCCGAATCCCGCCGTACCACTACATCCACGTGCTGGACCAGAATAGCAATGTGTCCCGCGTAGAGATTGGGCCGAAGACTTACATCCGGCAGGACAATGAGAGGTTGGTGTCATCGCTTCTGGGCCTTCTGGCAAGATCAGGGGAGGCTGGTGTCAGGGCTGGGCGGTGGGGGGCGTGGGGCTGAAGCCGGTGGTCTTGCTGGCATGGTCGCCCCGCTCTTCCACGGACTGGCCCTCGTTTGGGTGACAGGGAGCTTTCTCCTTCACTGCCTCCTTTGGGAAGGGAGGGGGGTCCCCTGGGTCCTCACACCCCTTCTCATCCTCCCACAGGGTCCTGTTTGCCCCTCTGCGCATGGTGACTGTGCCCCCGCGCCACTACTGCACGGTGGCCAACCCGGTGTGCCGGGATGCCCAGGGCGCGGTGCTGATGGATGTCATAGGGCAAGTGCGTCTGCGCCACGCTGACCTAGAGATCCGGCTGGCCCAGGACCCCTTCCCCCTGTACCCGGGGGAGGTGCTGGAAAAGGTACTTGTCTTGCCCCCCGTCCCCCTCGCTGCCTGTCCTGCCACCTGGTACTAGGGCTGCACACGGCCTGCTGGGCGGAGGGGTGGAGGGGGAACATCACTGTTTTCCACCAGGTGCCGACTTGACTCACTGCCCAAACACCCCCTTCCTCCTCACCCACCCACAACACCCTTGCCCACCTCACCACCTAACCCACCAGGCTCCAAAGCCTGCTGACCACTGCTAGCCAGTCTCCTGCAGACGATAAGCATGCTGCCAGCTCAGGCAGTGCCAGGTGCTGGTGGGCAGTGACAACCGGGGAGGGCGAGGCGCCTCCAGGCTCACGGGCCTGTGACAGTCCCGGGGAGGCCCGGGCCCCCAGGCCTGCACCTCCCACCTCTGTTCCCCTAACTCCTCTGCCTTCGCCTCCTTGCCCTTTTATACTTTCTTATTTACTCCTTGAAGACAACTTGCACCGGATGGTCTTTGTCCTGCCCCCCTTGCTCACCCTGCATCAGCCGGGCCCCACCTCCACTGAACTCACGCTGACAACAACGGCCGGCCCAGGGGGCGGCTCTGGGTCTCACAGGCCCTGTCAGCCTGGTCCAGTGCCAAGCTGCCCTCATTAAAACAGGTCTCTGTTTTGATGTGTGGATGTCCTCTGCTCTTAGAGGTCTCCCCTCCCCCTGCCCTCGCAGCCTTCAGTTCCTGTGGGGAACCTCATGTGCCCTCCCACGCTCTCGTGACCTTGACTACCCAGTGTTGTCACCCACCCCTGTGCCTTCATGGCCTTCAGGAAGCCCCCACACCCTGATGTCCCATCTCATACTGGACCTCAAACTAACCCTTCCCCTGACTCCCACATCAGCTGTTCCCCCATATTCCCAGTCTTACCTGGTGACACTGCTGGGGACCAGTCACCCAAGCTGGAAGCCTGCCTGAACAGGCTTGAGGGGCAAACTGGAAGGGGGCCAAGCGTGGCGGCCAGGAGACCACGTCGGAAGAGAGTCCCATTGTCAGACGAGAGAGGATGGGGCCTAGAGGAGGGCGGTGGCAGGGACAGCCTGGACTTGTGACAGCACAGACAGGAAGTCACGATAGAGGAGATGTGGGAGGGGACAGGCATGCTCGCCTCCGGCTCTTCCCATGACACTCACCTCCTCCTCCTCCTCCCACACCATCGTAGCAAAAGCCAGCTCTATTTGAGCCCCAATTCCAATGGCACTTTGAGGGCTTCCCGGACGTCTCCTTTGCCTGAACTGCAGCCTCTCTCCCTCGATACTGTCCCCAGTCCACTTGCAGAGGACAGTTTATGTCTGTATGTTGTCACCTGCTGGAACTGAAGCTCCGTGGTGAGGGGGTGTGTTCTGCCCTCACCACGCCCAGCTGAGTGCCGTGCACACACGAGGTGTACGAGGCATACGAGGTGTACGAGGCAGGGCTTCCCACGCTGTCCAACCCAGCGTGTGGTCGGGGTAGCGTCACCTGACCTGCGCTGTGCCAGGGCCGCCTCACTAGAGAAGGAGCAGCAGCAGGTAGCCCTCGCTGCAGACTCGGCTTCAAGTCCTTCTGTGTGACCTTGGCTGTGTCACTTAGCCTCTATGGCCTCTTTCCTTGCTTTCCCTCAGATCAAAGATCAAGTGAAGTCCTATTTGGGCTGTGTGTTGCCCAGTCCCCTTTCCTGATGGAAGGAGATGTGATGACTGGAGTACAATGGCTATCTGGTGACCATGAGGCAACCTTGAAAACAAAGCCACATGCTTAAACTGTGTCTGTTCTAGCAGTTCGCAGCTTCCCACAGCCTGCACTTCTAGAGGCCCCGGTGCACACTAGGCCCTGAGGTAGTCATTTATTCTGCTTCCCAGGTAGTCCTCCCATCAAGCCCTCTACCCAGTTTCCCTCCCAAATGTCTGGTTCAGAACAACTTCTAAGCACTTCCTGCAGAGGCATGTGCTTCCTTGGTTCATTAGCAGTGACATCCTCTTGCTCTGTCACTGTCTTAGTTCTTCAGACCTTGGGGACTCCCCCTACCTTGTATGTTCCACTCTGGATCTTCTTTGGGACACATGTGCAGATGGATGCCATGGACTCTGACCTCCAGGGCATCAGGCTTGACTTGGGGCCATAACACTGAATGCCTTGTGATGCCCCCTTTTTCCCTCCTAGGACATCACCCCACTGCAGGTGGTTCTGCCTAACACCGCCCTCCACCTCAAGGCGCTGCTGGATTTTGAGGATAACAATGGAGACAAGGTAGTCGCAGGAGATGAGTGGCTATTTGAGGGACCTGGTAAGTTCTTCCCATGGGTCCAGAGGCGGGGCGCAGAGGTTTCCTGCTTTCCCATCCTAGCCCTGATGTCTTCTGACCTTCACCTCTGCCTCACCTTCCCTTCCAAGGAACATATATCCCCCAGAAGGAGGTGGAGGTCATAGAGATCATTCAGGCCACCACCATCAGGCAAAACCAGGCTCTGCGGCTCAGGGCCCGCAAGGAGTGCCGGGACCGAGACGACAAGGAGAGAGTGACAGGTGGGATTGCGACAGGGCCCTGAGGTGGGGAGGGGTTGTCTCCCAGTGCTGGGGATGTGGTGGGAGGTTGGGGAAGGCCCCTTACAAGTGGTGACAGCATGGGAGGAAGTGCCCACAGCTGCTTTCCCCACCCACCTGTGCAGGTGCTGTCCCTGCCCTGACCCTGTGCTCATGATCCTGCTGACATGCTCTCCCTGCCCCCAGCCTTTCCCGCGAGCTGGGGCAGCTGCCCTGTCTGTTTCTAAATCAACACAGCAGGTGTTCACGGGCAACTGGCAATTGTATTTGACAAATGTGGTGTATTAAACAATGTCTTAGGAAATGCTTGCTCTGTGCCACCTGTGGTTCACAGTGCCTCACAAATCAACAACCTTGAGTCCGTACTAATCCCGTTTTCCGTATAACCATACTGAGGCATGGAAACTGGGTTATTTGCCCCCTTGTGTGGCCAGGAAGGGCGAGGCTAGAACTAGTACTCATGTGCAGCGGGACATCTCCAACTCTAGTAGAGGCAGTCTGCCGCCCATTTTATGGGAGGGCTGAGTTGGTCTTTGGAGCTTAGAATAGTCATAGCAGGTATTGGCCTAGCAGCAGCTTGGGCACTTAGAAGGGCTTTTGTAGTTTTGTTGGTAGAGATAAGCTTTCCTCTAGCCCCAAAGAAAGGATTAAACTAAGGTGACCAGATTTTAACATTGGTAAAGCGGGACACCATTGACCGGG
>PVKE010026861.1:0-21998 GCA_004027555.1 Craseonycteris thonglongyai
CGATCTGCCTGGGCCGGAGCCGGGATTCGATCCTCGGTCCTCATGGCCTCAAAGCGAGCGCTCAACCCGCTGAGCCGTCCCGGCTTTCCCCTCTATTTTACTTTTGACAGATAGAGAGAGAGACAGAGACAGAGACAGCTGGAGAACCGAACTGTGGGAACTCCCCAGCTCAGCATGTGGGTCCTGCCTGGGTCGGAGCCGGGATTCGATCCTCGGTCCTCGTGGCCTCAAAGCGAGCGCTCAACCCGCTGAGCCGTCCTGGCTTTCCCCTGGAGGCTGTAGTCTTATACAGTGAATATAGGCCTAAACCTATGTTTTAACTGTAAAATTAGGGGGTCGTCTTATACGCCCGGTCGTCTTATACGCCGGAAAATACATTATCCTTCAAGAAGACTGAGTTATTGTAATCCATTAAACAGCAATAGTATGTTTTTAAAAAGGAACAGAGAACAAGAAAGATTTATTAGAATTAATAATACAGCATCTGGCAGCAGTAACACCCCTCTTAAATGAGCTGCTAATCTACACCAAATCTTTTATTACAAAATTATAAGCATCTAATTTTGTAACAACAATATCACACTCAAGCAAACTATACTACTTCCACCCGCCCCTGTATAATTGCTTAAGTTTTTTTTTAAAGATTTATTTTTTTATTGATTTTTTTTTTAATCGCTTTTGAGAGACAGAGAGAGAACTGAACTGGGGGAACTGTGGGTCCGCACGGGCCGGGGATGGGATTCGATCCTCGGTCCCCGGCGCTGCAAAGTGAGCACTTAACCCACTGAGCCATCCCGGCCTCCCTTTTACTGTTTTTTGACAGACAGAGACAGACAGAGAGAGACAGAGAAGGGGGAGGGCCCAGAGCAGTCTCAATAGTTGACAGCATTAGTTTTCCATATAGTTTCACTCCACAGGTGGGCATGGGGCTGCGCAGGGCAGGAACTGTGCCGGGAGTCTCCCGCATAGGCCCCGGCAAGAACTGAACTGAGGGCACACCCCAGTTCAGCATGTGGGTCCCCATGGACCAGAGCCAGGATTCAATCCTCAGTCTCTAGGGCTGCAAAGCGAGTGCTTAACCTGCTGAACCATACCAGCTTCCCCGAGGATTGAAATTTAAATATTTATTTTATTGTTTTTGACAGAGACAGAGAGAGAGAAGGGGGAGGGCCCAGAGCAGTCTCCATAGTTCCATGTCATTAGTTTTCTACATAGTTTCATGCCACAGGTGGGTGCGGGGCTGCGCAGGGCAGGAACTGGGCCAGGAGCCTCCCACATAGGTCCCTGCAAGAACTGAACTGAGGGCACACCCCAGTTCAGCACATGGGTCCGCCTGGGCCGGAGCCGGGATTCGATCCTCAGTCCCCGGAGCTGCAAAGTGAGCGCTCAACCCACTGAGCCATCCCAGCTTCCCCTGCTTATGTTTTTTTTTTTTTTAATGCAGTTGGAGGATTTTAAATAAAAGGTGATAAAATTTCCCAGAGCATAGAACTAAGAAGACAGGCAGAACATTTGAGAGCTGCCCCAAGAATAAATGGAAGACTTGAGTTCTTAATAATCAAGAGCAGATAGGAAAGTGATTAAAGCTCTTACTATTTTTCAAAAAGGCATGGGGCATGATATTTAATAAGAAACAGGGTATTTAAGTGGTCTGAAAGTAATGTCCCAGAAATATTTATTAATTACAAATTGAAAAATGATAACTTAGCAATGAAGAAACTAGGACACTGACTTAATCAATGGCCAAAGTTAACATCACCATGATCGAGATAAATATGCATCGACAAGGACACAGCTCACTTCTGTGCTATTCCTGCTAAAAAATGCACAACCTGAATCTAATCATAAGAAAACATCAGACAAACCCATCTGAGCGACATTGTACAAGATAATAGTCTAGACTTTTCAAAAATGCCAAGGTCAGAAAAACAAATAAAGGCTGAGGAACTATTCCAGATTAAAAGAGATTAAAGAAAGGACAATTAAATGCAATTTATGATCCTGGATTTGATCTTGGACCTGGGGAAAAATGACTCTAATGGTAATGATGAAATTTGAATATGGAGTGTATATTAGGTAATAGTAATACATTAATGTTAAATTTCTTGATTTCTATCATTGTACTGTAGATATATGAGATAATGTGTTTGTTTTACGAGAAAGAGAAGAGAAAGAGAGAATTATAATTTTGTAGGGCAAAATGTCAACAATTATTGAATCTGAACTCCCTCAGATTGTACTGTTCTTATAACTTTTCTATAAGTCTAAGATTATTTCAAAATAAATAACCATTTTTTATGAAACTAGTATGTAACCTGATATGTAAAGTTGATAAGGAAGCACACAAAACTATCTACCAAGTTGACATTATGTATAACAGATGTAAAAGTTCTTAGTAAAAACGTGGCAATTCAAATCCAGCAACATACTAAGAAAATAATGTGCTCTGGTCAAATACGTAATTGTATGTGAATTCATTAACTATGAGAAAATATACTGATATAAATTTAAAAAGAAAACCCATAAGATTATATGAACAGGGGATGCCGGGATGGTTCAGCAGGTTGAGTGCTCGCCTTGCAGCCCCAAGGTAAGGATAGAATTTCAGCCCCGGCCAATGCAGACCCATATGCTGAACTGGGTTGTGCCCCCAGTTCATTTCTCACTGAAGTAAGCTCCATGTGGGAGGCCCCAGCCAAGTTCCTGCCCTGCACAGCCCACATCCACCTGTGGGATGAAACTATGTAGAAAACCAATGACGAGCAACTGTGGAGACTGCTCTGGGCCCTTCCCCTTCTCTCTGTCTCTGTCAAAAACAATAAAAATAAATCTTTAAAAATATATAGATAAATGAAATGACGTTTGTAACAGTTTTACTAGTAATAGCCAAAAAATGAAAACTATTCAAATATCCATCAACCAAACTAAAAAATAAATGTTTTATATTCATATAGTGGAATATCATAGAACAATAAAAAAGAATCAACTTCAGCTCTACACAACACTGTAAGTGAATCTCATGGATATAATGTTGAGCAAAAGTAGCCAGATGTCAAAGAGTACATACTGCATGGTTACATTTATGTGAAACTTAAAAATAGACAAAAATGCTCTATCATGCTAGAAGATCATTTCTTTTGGAGGGGTATTATGGGAGGGGTAAGAACAAAGCTTCTGGGGTGCTGGAAATGTTCTCTATTTTGATATGAGAGATGGTTCCATGGGAATGTTCATTTCTAACATTTAATGAGATTTACATTTAAGATTTGTGTACTGGAGGGGGAGTAGGAAGAGGGCATCAAACATATGGTGATGGAAAGAGAGCTGACTCTGGGTGGTGAGCACATAATGCAATGCATAGGTAATGTAATGTCGATTGTACACCTGGAAACTATGTAATTGTTCCAAACCAATGTCACCCCAATAAATTTAACAACAAAAAAAGATTTGTGCACTATACTGTATCTGTTATACCTCATTAATTCCTTTAAATATGGATAAATACAAACTACTTGAACATTATTTTTTAAAGTCTATTAACTTATTTATCAAAATTCAATAGCAAGTATCATTCTAAACAGTTGAACCCTAAAACCATTTCCATCAAAACTGGCAAAAGACAGGAATAGTGGCTTACATGGTGTTATTCCACATTATTTTCAGAAGTTTTATCCTATCCAATTAGACAAGAAAATGAAATCATCAGTTTAAATATTGGAAAAGAAAGGACAAAATTATTATTTCCAGATCGGTTGCAGGTTCTAACCCACCCCTCTGGTCTTTTTACTGCAAAATGTCTCAAAATAATTGTCTAGTTTTATTGTGTCCATTTTTTTCTACTCCCATTTTGTCCTAAATCTGCACTAGTCAGGCTTTTGTCCCCACCCCCGTTATCTGCTGAAACAAGGTCAAGGTCACGGATGACCTTCATGATGCCAAACACTCGGGTCAAATCTCAGGCCCCTTTTCCTTGCCAGATGAGCTGATCATGTCCTCTTCCCAGGCAGCCTTTCTTCATTTGCCTTCTGGGACACCATACTCATGGTCCCCCTACCTTTCTGGCTTCTCTTCCTCTGTGTTTTGCCAAATTCTCCTCTCTTTTCCAACCTCTAAATATTGTAGTTGCCCAGGACACAGTCCTTGGACCTCTTCTTATCTGTATTTTCTTCCTAGGTGATTTCATCCAGTTCCATGGCTTTAACTTCCATTTCTAATCTGACAACCTCAGATTTGTATCACCAGCTCTGACCTCTCCCCTGACCTCCAGACAAGGAACTCTGACTGCCTGCTAAATTTTTCCACTTGGTGGTCCAAATAAGTAGCTCAAACATAACCTAATCAACATGGAATCTTGATTGTCCTTGCAAACCTGCTTTTTCCCCATCTTCCCAATCTCATTAATGACAGCTCCATTTATCCAGTTGTTCAGGCCAAAAATACTGTGTCCTTGATGCTTCTCCTCCTCTCATGTCTCTCCTCTTCAATCCATCAGTAATGCTACGGTATCAGCTCTGTCTTCAAAATATACCCCTAATTTGGACACTCCTTACACTCCCACATTCACCTCGTTAGTGCAAACCACTCTTTCTCTCCGGATTATTTAATTTGGCTCCCAACTGCTTCTACCCTTGTCTCCTTAGAGTGTGTTCTTCACTCAGCACCCAGAGTGACACTTTTAAAACGTGTCACTTTCCTATTTAACCCTTTATCCCCAAAACGCATCAAGCACATGCTCACCACAGGACCTTTACTTCTCTGCCAAGAATATTTTTGCAGTGATTCACACGATTTAAGTTATTTCTCAAATGCCACCTGATCAGTATGGCGTTTCCCATACCATGTATCTAAAATAGCCCCTTCAATCTTTATCCCTAAGCTTGCTTTATTTTTCTTATAGCAGTTACCATCCCCTGATATCGTTTATATTTATTATTTGTGATTGTCTGTCCTCACTAAAAGTTAAATTCTATTAGGACAAGGATTTTTATGTTTTATTTATTAAAGTGTCCCCAGCACCCAGAACCCTTGGCCCATAGGGTTCAAATACTATTGAATACCTATTCAATAGTATTTGTTGAAGTAATAATTGTTGAATGATAGATTATTTTAAAGATTTATTTTATTGTTTTTGACAGAGACAGAGAGAAGGGGGAGGGCCCAGAGTAGTCTCCATAGTTACGTCATCAGTTTTCTACATGGTTTGGTATCATACAGGTGGGCAGGGGCCACACAGGGCAAAACCTGAACTGGGGGCCTCCTGCATGGGAGGCACACACCAGTTTGGCATGTGGGTCTGCACGGACCAGGGCTGGGATTCGATTCTCAGTCCCTGGGGCTGCAGAGTGAGTGCCTAACCCACTCGGCCATCCCGGCTTCCCATGTTATTGAATTCTTAACAGCAAAAAAAAGTTTCTCCAATTTTTGAAAAAGGTGAGGGCTTCTTAAAGATCATTACAGGTGATGACACTTGGGTCCATCATTATGACCCCGTAAATAAAAGGCAGTCCATGGAATACTGCCATAAGGGATCTCCTTAGCTGAAAAAATTCAGAACTCAGGCCTTGGCTGGGAAGGTGATCACTTATGGTGGTGTTCCATGGACTGCCTTTTGTTCTCAGGGTCATAATGATGGACCTAAATGTCATCACCTGTCATGATCTTCTTTAAGAAGTCCTCACCTTCTTGTTCAAAAACTTAAAAAAAAAAATTGGAGCAACTTTTTTTTGCTGTTAAGAATTCAGGGGAAGCTGGGATGACTCAGTGGGTTAAGCGCTCACTTTGCAGCGCCGGGGACCAGGGATCGAATCCCGGCCCCGGCCCGTGCGGAACCATATGCTGAACTGGGAGCTCCCCCAGTTCAGTTCTCTCTCTGTCTCTGTATCTCTCTTGCTCTGTGTCAAAAATAAATAAAAATAAATAAAGAATTCAATAACAGCATGCTGTTTGAACCACATTGGAACACTCTTCTGTTTCAATGTGCACTGGGCGAAAAATGTAAGCATCTGTGTGTGCAAGGTCAAGAATAATGGAAGGGAGATACCATGTGACTACACAGAACCGGTTATATCCAGATGTGTCTAATGTAACAAAAAATATTACAGTGGAGGCTAAATTTATCAGTCCGCCCTCGTTAGTTAAGAATGGTGAGACAAGATCATCCAGGATTATTTAGCTTGGCCCTAAATACAATGACAAATGTCTTTATAAGAGACACACAGAGCATAGAAGGACAAAGAGGAAAAGGCCATGTGAAGACAGAGGCAGAGATTGGAGTTATTTAGCTACAAGCCAAGGAACATCTGGAAGAGAATACCAGAAGCCAGAAGAGGCAAGAAGGATTACTCCTACAGGTGGCCCTGCTACCTTGAGTCTGGACTTTGTCCTCCAGAACTGTGAGAGAGAAAATTGCTGTTGTTCTAAGCCACCAAGTGTGTCATACTATGGCAACCCTAGGAAACCAATACACGGTCAGATTACTAAGAGAATTTGGTAAGTAGGGTGACTACCAGATAAATATGACAAAATCAACTGGTTTTCTTTGTATTCTCAATAAGTAATTAGAAAAAAAATAATGTAGGAGAACCTGTATTTTCTAATTTTTCTAAATTAACTTCAAATCTGAGAGGAAAAGGGAGTTCAGAGGAACATCTAGCTCCTAGGAACTCCAGGAAGAGAATAGAAAGAGAGAAGGCATGTCATCAGAGATGCTGTGATAGCACTGATCAAAGGGAAGGGCTCAGAGTCTCAATCTAATCATTCCCAGAATGCAAATTTCATTCTGTCTTCCTGTCTCAGTCCGGACACAATTGGGAGAGGCAGCTTATGTCAGGTCGCAAAGGGCACCGTCACAGAGAGAGGAGAAATAGCAAGCAAACCAGCCTTACCCTTACATAACTAATAGAGGTCACCCCAGGAATCCGTTCCTGGACAGTTCAGCCCCTATGTGACTTTCTGTGTCCATGTAGGCTAAGAAGCAAGCTGCAATTGAAAAAGAACAGCTTCTCGCGCCAAACCAGAAATTAAAGTCCATCTCACCAGGCAAACTTCTACTTTCTGAACAGCTAAGAGACCACTGAAACCTGCCTGGTCCTGCCCTACTCTGGCCCTGCCATGTGGCCTGGAAGACTAGAAACCTCAGCTAAAGGAGCTATCAGGGCTATCACTCAATAGGCCCTGGCCTGGCCCTCCCCTTATTTACAGTGACCTTGAGCTCAAGGTCGCTAATCTAGTGCACTACCAAAATCAGATCAGATGCTGAGCTCCTGAGCCTTTTTCACGTGACTGTTTAGGAGCCTGGGTTTATCTGACTGTGGGTGATCCTTCACAGAAACAGAGTCAGCATGAGGGATGTCACCAGGGGTGTGCTGGTAAGTGTCTAAGCAGTGGCTGTCAGGGGTGAAAAGACAGGTCTGGCTTGTAGCATGTACCAATTTTCTGGCTGTGAATACGCTCACTGTGTTTGATTTCAAGCTGGTTTCCAACTCAACATTAACCTGAAAATTTGAACAGTCTGCTGTCAGCTGAGGTGAGTGGACTCCAGCACCCCACGGTAAACTCGGGACCCTTCCTGACCAGGTTCTGACACCTTCTAGGTCAAGTCTTGCCTCTGTCCCACCTCAGCAGGGCCCCGTTATTAAAAAAATAATAAAAATGTCACAGGTAGGGATCTATATTGAGGAAACGTGAGCAGAATCCACAGCCTCGGTTCCCAGCAGCGGTCCCATCACTTACGACCCACAGTACTGGTTATGCAGCTTCACCAATCTGTGCCCCAGTGGTGTTGCCTATAAAGTCGGGATATTGATACCTGACAAGGTTGTTGTGAGAAATAAATGAGATAATAGTCATGAAGTACTTAAGAGATAATCAATGTTTGCATATCTATGTCTTAAAAATGTTAGTTATTTCCTTCTTCATTTTCTCAAAAAATAAAATGATAGTTTTAACTAGAAAAAATATATGTATGTACACTTGACAGTCCTTGACTTGAATATCCTTGCAGCTATTCCTGTGAACGATTGCTTATGATATAACATTATGTGCGACAGTGACTGGGGCAGTCCTGGGCTTAGGCAAGGGTATCAGCACCAACACCTAGCATCCCTTTGGCAGGCCCCTGCTCCAGAACTACCTGTGGAGGGAACCTGAAGTCAGTGCTTGGTCACAGTTTTCATCATTCAAGGGATGCTCAGCCCAGGCCATGTCACTCAGCCATAAACTCTTACCCAGTAGAGCTGGCTCTTGGACCAAGTTTATCCCCAGACATGGTAATCAACCCAAACAGGCCTTTGAAGGCTATTAAGCAATCCCTTCCTGCTTCCTGGATTCCCACAGCTGTGCCTTGTGTACTGTGCTGAATTTGGCCTTCCCTAACCCATTGGCATCTGGGCTCGGACCAGAGACTGTTGCCAAGATACCAAAGGCTTAGGAATCCCAAGGAAACCTGTCCTGCCATACAGACAGAAAAAATAAAAAGTAAAAATAAATAAAAAGGATTTTGGAAACATTCTCCTGAACAGAAAACAAGAAAATCTGCCCTCTTTTGTATATACCCTTTCCTGCCGCCCCCACCCAAAAAAAGTGCCACAAACAAGCCAGAAAAGAAGTTATTTACAGATGAAAAATGAGTAATTAGTAAGATGAACAGAACTTTTTTCTGTCATTCAGAAGATACTTATCCTAAGAGGACCCTAGCAAATATAAATCCTTTTATATTGTGTTCCCATTTCATTTCCACGAATTTTAATCTGGATACCAAACGATGGGCAAAAGAGTTCTTTCTTAAGATTTAGCTTATAGGGCAAGCCAGGATGGCTCAGTGGGTTAAGCTCTCACTTTGCAGCCACGGGGACCAAGGATCGAATCCCGGCCCCAGCCTGTGTGGACCCATATGTTGAACTGGGGAGTGCCCCCAGTTCGGTTCTCACCGGGGTGAAGAGTCCCAACCCAGTTCCTGCCCTGTGCAGCCCCGCCCACCTGTGGAATGAAACTATGTGGAAAAACCAATGATGTGCAACTATGGAGACTGCTCTGGGCCCTCCCCCTTCTCTCTGTCTATCTCTCTGTCTCTCTCTCTGTCTCTGTATCTCTCTCTCTCTCTCTCTCTCTGTCAAAATCAATACAAATAAATCTTTAAAAAAGTAAAAAAAGATTTAGCTTATAAAAGAGTTTAATGTGGACTGCTTAGCTATCTCCTGTGTGTGAGCAAGTCATATGGAAATGTCTAAACATTTATACTGAACTTAAAACAATTTTTACAGTAAGGAATAAAAGAGTGATTGGATGTTATTTCTTTTTATCTTAAAGGGTGGTGTGTTTATAATGTTTCTCTGTTTTTCTGGGAAAGCAATACAAAATTACATAATACTAAGTGGGGGAAAGTATCTCAACAGGGGTTTTTGTGGGGTTTGATGCCAACACACCACTTTTCTTATTCTAGGACACAGTTTGTGATGGTCTGTATCTAAAAAGTGCAATTCTGAACACAGATGACTTGCAGATTAGATATTGCAGAATAAGAAACTTGTAAACAAGTTGGCCACAGACACTGATTTAATTTTGTTGATGAACACACTTTCAGTTTACCCATTTCAAAAATGACCCAGATAGAATTCTCAATAGTAACTCTTCTGTAAAAATTCCTCAGGTGACATTTTGGAAAATACTATTTTTAAATGACTTGCTTTTATGTTTCCTTTGAAAGTACACGTGTGTTGACAGTTACAATTTATGCTAGAAATTGACACCATGCTCTGAATGCTTGAATAAGCACCAAAGTTACTTGAATTGTCTCCAGGGGCAAACTAAATTAGATCATGTGTTATCAGAGGTCACTCAGCTTAAGAAATCAGTGGGTTGCCACCCGCTTCCCAGTTTTTCTTTCTGCCCCAAAACATTTTAATGGGTAACAGACCAAAGCACAATAAAAGAAACAAAGGATAACTGGAGGCATTCTGTCATTAGGAAATAGAAATACATGAATATACTTAGGGGAAAAAATCTTGACATAAATTACAGTTGCAATTAGTAAACAGAACTAGCAGTAAAAAGACTTTAACATGGTTGGAGTCACAGGTTAAAAGGAGTCTTGGAAAGTCATTGAGTGATGCAGAAGGACCTTGGTTCCTAGGGAAAGCAGTTGGTACTGGTCAGCTTTCAGGGCCCTCTTATTTCAGGGCTATTGAGTGTAAACTGAGCAGCCATTATGGTCCTGGGCTGGGCGCCTAAGTGAGGCAAAGGGGTTGGGTACTTACACCAGGTAAGTGGTGGGGTGGGGTCATTGCGCTAGAGATGGAGCATTCCAACAGAAGACATAGCATGAGCAAGGTGACAGGGTGGAATGTGGCCTGCAAGGGGTGAGAAGAGGGGAAGTTTGAGCAGGACCCTTGTGTCCCATTGCAGGGAAGGATTCTCATGGTCTTTGAAGTGCTTGAGTTTTAATCCCAGACCATGAAAAAGTAACCCACCTGCTCTGTCCTCAGTTTCCTCATCTGTTTAATGGAGATGATAATAGACTTACCTCAAGGGCTGTTGAAAGGATTAAATGAGATACTACACTAAAAGCATTTGCACACTGCCTGGCACACGGTAAGTGTCAGTACATGTCAGTTATCATTATGAATTATTATAGAAGTAAGTATAGTGGCTCTCTGCCATTTCTGTATTAGGTACAAGTCTTTGTTTCAAGCGATGGAAACCCAGTTAGACAAATGTGTTTTGTTTTGTGCTGTTTTGTTTTTGAAGACTCACATAGCCCTGGACAGTGCATGGGTCTAG
Source organism: Craseonycteris thonglongyai (assembly GCA_004027555.1). NCBI lineage: Eukaryota > Metazoa > Chordata > Mammalia > Chiroptera > Craseonycteridae > Craseonycteris > Craseonycteris thonglongyai. The sequence continues at coordinate 10,777 of PVKE010026861.1, forward strand.
CTTGCACTGGCATCAGGGACCGCTGGATTTCATGTCTCAAACACTGCCAAGTCTCTCATCGCTGCCTGAACTCTCCTGTTTCAAATATTTATTTAGGTCACAGTAGCCAGCGACTAGACAATCCCCCATCTTTACCACCCAACTCTGAGTCTAAATAATCTTCAGGAAAGCTCTGCTATACCATGGCCAGAAAGGTGGGGGCCTGTAAGATCGTGGGGCATCCATCTGAAACACATGGTATATGGAGGGGAGAGAGGGACAGGACCATCTCCCAGAAGAATGAGATGTAGTTCTGGGCAAACAAAACAAGAGTACACCCAAACTTTACTCAGTCCCCCCAAAAGTACATTCTTGCACATACTGCTTTTTGCATAGTAACAAAGTCAATGTCTTTTGTTTACAACGATTTAATATCACAACTAGACCCTATGTGTGTGTACATGCCTGAAGAAAACATTTTTTCCCCCCTCTGGAATTTTATGACATCTTCTTTTTGTTCCCGTTGTTCTGAAATTTCCTGCCAATGTAACTTGGCATGGACTGAGTTTCATCTAATTTTCTCGGAATTCAATGAACCTCACAATGATAACAAATGTTCTTCAGAGTTCTTAAATTGTTTCTTTGAGGATTTCCTCCCGTTTCTCCTGTTCTTTCTGGAATTCCCGAAACTCAGATCCTAGACTAGCTAGCCCTCTACTTTCCTGATAATTTCTCTCCTATTTTCCATCTCTTTGTCATTCTGCTGTATTTTCTGTGACTTTCCCATAACTTTATATCTAACTGCTCTGTTCTAATTTTCATTACTATTATCATAACTTTAATTCCAAGATTTGTTTTATATGTGTGTAATACATCATTTGACATAGAAAAAAAAAGGAGGGGGGGTCTGAACTTCTTAAAGTATCTTCATGTGCAAAATAGAGAACAAAGTCATTTTTATGAGATTGGTTTTCACAGTATCAGGTCCAGCTCAAGAAGGTGGTTTTCAATTTCACACAATTAATCACTAAAACCAAGATGTCTGTTCAATTGCCTACGTGCTGATTTTACTGGTTTGTATGGAGCTAGTCAACACTGCATTTGGATCTAAAGAAACATTACATTTGGAAGCAACAGAAATGGGAAAGGTGTCATTTTAGACTAATACTGTGCCATTCGTAGGCACAGACATGTTGATGATTCAGCTTTAATCCAGAAAACTGTTAAATGTTACCACATAGCTTTTATTGTACATTGATGACTGTACAGACCTTAGTCTACCAGGTAGACTCCCCAAAGAATAGTGTCTGGAAGAACATTTGAAGTTTCAAGACAATCTGGTGGGGGTGAAATATTCAAAGTGGTAACAAATACCCTGAAACACATCAGATATTTTGGAAACATTGTGTAAGTTTGAAGGTACAGACAGGAAGGTGTACAGTTCTACATCAAAAATTCCTTCTGGGAAACCAATGAAGCAGGTATCATTTGTCTTATTTGTAAAAAAAAATTTACTATGTAAGCATGCAGGAGTTTGTCTATAGACCTGAATTCCACATTAAATGCAGTTATCAAAAATGACGACTCGGGAAGCCGGGATGGCTCAGTGGGTTAAGTGCTCACTTTGCAGCGCCGGGGACCGAGGATCGAATCCCAGCCCCAGCCCATGCGGAACCATATGCTGAACTGGGAGCTCCACCAGTTCAGTTCTCTCTCTCTCTCTCTCTCTCTCTCTGTCAATAAATAAATAAATAAATAAATAAATAAAAATGATGACTCTAAGTAACATAAGTGGTAGAATCCATTCTGTTCAGGATCAGAACACCACTTCTGATATTTCACATGGACTTCTAAGGGATGAGTTTATAAATGAATACTGTCTATCAGTCATTCTTTTTTTTTTTTATTAAATATTTATTTATTTTATTTTTGACAGGGAGAGAGATAGATACAGAGACAGAGAGAGAACTAAACTGGGGGAGCTCCCAGTTCAGCACACGGCTCCGCACTGGCCGGGGCCAGGATTTGATCCCTGGTCCCCAGGGCTGCAAAGTGAGCGCCTAACCCACTGAGCCATCCCGGCTTCCCCTATCAGTCATTCTTACTTTTCCAACTTGTTGAAGGTTATTCTTGTCTTTTTCAAAGGTTTTGTTCATTTGTTGTTTTTCTTTTTTCTTTTTTTGCGAGCTTAGTTCAGCTTAACCAACAATTTCAAAGATGGCACGAAGATAATTATTGGGGGAGGGTATGAAGGGGGCATCAAATATATAGTGATACAAAGAGCTGATTCTGGGTGGTGAACACATAATGCAATGCATAGACAATGTCATGTAGAATTGTACGCCTGGAAACAATGTAATTGTTATCAACCAATGTCCCCATAATAAATTTAACAATTAAAAAAGAAAAAAATAAACCAGTACTAAAAATGTTTATATTAATACATTCAAGGCAAAATTCATCTTTGGGAGGCTGAGATAGAAAATGATGTGTTGGTGGTTTGTGGAACAGGAGAGGGACCAAAACAGAATTTCAACAAGTCCCATTGTTAGCCTGACCTTCGTGTAGGCCAAGGCCACTTGATCCTACCCACTCCCGATCTTTGTGGCTATGCAACAGTAACATAGGGGCAGCTTCTCAGCTGTTCCCTAGCTGGCTTTAGATTCCACTCAATCACCTTCCTTTTCATTTTAGTGAGAAGGAACACATATTAAAGTGTGTGTATAGTCTACCATATTTAACCGGAAATAGTGATTTGATTTGATTTGATTTTTACTTTTTATTTATTTATTTATTTATTTATTTATTTTTGACAGAGAGAGAGCACGATACAGAGACAGAGAGAGAACTGAACTGGGGGAGCTCCCAGTTCCGCATATGGGTCCGCATGGGCCGGGGATGGGATTTGATTCCCGGTCCCCGGCGCTGCAAAGTGAGTGCTTAACCCACTGAGCCATCCCGGCTTCCCCTTTATTTATTTATTTATTTATTTATTTTTAACTGAACTGGAGGCCTCACTGCATTCGGGAAGCACACCCCCAGTTGAGCATATGGGTCTGCACAGGCTGGGGCCCGGATTTGATCCTCGGGCCCCAGGGCTTCAAAGTGAGTGCTTAACCCGCTGAGCCATCCCGGCTTCCCCTTTTACTCTTTTTAAAATCAGAAAACCTTTTCTTCAGTGGGAAAGCACTTGGAAGGCCAATAGAGTAAAGTGAAAAAGTGGACTTGTTTTGGTTGAGGTGGGAATGAAGCACGCTCCACATTGGTTGTTTTCTATTTCTGAGTTCATTAATCTCTAAGCTAAGGTTTCATTTGACTCAATTTGTTTCAATTAATTCTCAGCCAGGCCCTGTGCTAGTTCCCGAGAGGGCAGAGAGATGCAACAAAGCCTCTGCCTGCAGGGAGCTGATGGTCTGAGGGTAGAGACAGACATGGATAGAAGAATTAGGAGGTTGGGGGGCCCGTGAAATGAGAAGTGCAGGGGGAACCAGGAAGGAGCTGTCTCTTTTTCAGTTGCTCCTCAGGGAAACCCAGTCACACTAGCTTAAGCAGAAAGCAGAGGAGTGAGAGGGCTTATTCAATTGACACGCATGCAAGTTGTAAGTTCCCAGGGCAAGATATGCAGGCAGGAGGCCCAGGGCCCAGAAACCAGCAAAGCCACTTGTCTGCAGCTGCCCTCTGGCAGTCACATGGGCCCTGTTTATTCTGCGAGTCACCCTTAGAGTCATTCTTGTTTTCCACACCTCTCTGCAATCTGTGATTAAGTTCCAATGGCTTCACCTTCAAAATATACCCAGAATCTAACCCTGCTCACCAATCCCACCACTATCTCTAGTCCAAGTCACCGTGACCTCATGCCTGAAATCCTACAGAAGCCTCGGAACCCATATTCCTGCTTCTGCCTCTGCAGCCACCATACTGATCATGCTTTAAAGGGCAAGTCAGATCATGTCAGCCTCTGCTCAAAACTTCCCCATGTCTTTTCTCATTCACAAGACCCTGCAGATCCAGCCTCTTTGACTTCTCTTATTTTATCTCCTATTCTCTCTCCCTGTCTGCCCACTGGGCTCCTGCCCCAATGGCCACCAGCCAGACTCCCACCCCAGGGGCTCTGCTCTTACTGTAAGGTGACCAGATTTTAACATTGGTAAAGTGGGACACCATTGATGGGGTGGGGGTGGGGGGTGGGGGTGGGGGGGGGTTCTTGATTAAAAATTTGGTCTATCTCCCGCCGTTCCCTAGCTTGTCTTGCATTCTTTCCAAAAATCGGGACTTTTTTAAAACACCGCGGGACGCGGGACAAATTGTTAAAAAGCGGGACGTCTGGTCACCTTAGCTGTTCCCTCTCCCTGGACTGTCCTTCCCCCAGGGTCCACACGACTTGCTTCCTCTCTTCCTGGACACCATAGCTGACATTTCAGTACTTGCCCTCTCCTCCCCCTACACTTCCTACCCCACTTCCCACTTTTACTTTTTCTCCTTAGCTCCTATCACCATTCAACTGTATTTTTCTTATTTATCTTGCTTACTGTCTCTTTCCCACTAAAACATACCCTCCAAGAGAGCAGGGATTTTTGTTTTCGTGTTTCACTGATGTATTTCCAGTACACAGAATATTACCTGACATGTTGTTGTTGATCAGTAGATGTTTACTGAATGAATAAAAGTCTGCATCCTGGTTTTCTCTTTGTAATCTGTCTTGCCCTTCTTCTTCTCCCTTTTCTTCCTCTCCTTCTTGCTTTCTTGAGCATCTGGTGGTAAATTGCTGGGTCAGTTCTGTAGCTCTGTGACAAATTCCAAATTCTCAGCATAAGAACTCTGATTGGCCCGGTTTGAGTCAGGTGTTTGCCTCTGGACCAATCAGCTGTGGTCACTGAGTTGGGATTATATGAGGGCTATCCGGAAAATGCCTCTATCCAGCCATAAATGCCTCTATTTTTCATAGTACATGGCTGGATACTTTCTGGACAGCCCTTGTATGGACTTTCTGGACACACCCTTCTCTGTAGTAGGGCTCAGTTCCCAGAGAATCAGGGCTGGACAGACAGCCCAAAATGGCTCTATGAATGTGAAGAAGCAACCTAAAATTTATCTAGAAAACAGTAGTTGCCATCTCAATTTTACTAAACCAGGATTTAAAAATGAACAGCACCGCACACAACTTCGTGTTTCTGGTTCCTTTTTATTTTTAAGGTTTATTAGATTGTTTTTGACAGAGACAGAGAAAAACAGAGAGAAGAGGGAGGGCCCAGAGCAGTCTCACAGCTACACATCATCGGTTCTCTGCAGAGTCCTGCTCCACACAGGTGGGTGGGAGGCTGCACAGGGCAGGAACCCAGCTGGGGGCCTCCCACGTGGCTGGTGCTTACCATTTGTGCTGCAGTTCAGCATATGGGATTGCACAGGCCAGGGCCAGGGCCAGGAATCAAACCCCAGACCTCTCGATTGTGAGGCAAGCGCACAATCGCCGAGTTATCCCGACAGCCCTGGTTCCTTTTATATTTGTGGCAAAAGGCCAGGCAGGTTGCCTGCCACATTCAACTTTCCCCTCTGACTGAACTGCCCCAGCTCCCATGGTCCTTCCTACTGCTGTCCTGGACAGAGAGGAAGGAGTGTCTGGGACGGATTGCTGGCGGGGGGCTCCAGGGCAGAAAGGTCCTGCTGTAGAGTCAGGGTGTTGGTGGGCCCAGGCACAAGCCCAGACTGTGGGGAGGCTGTGATGGGAGGGCAGCCACTCACTGTGAGCAGGAGCCATTGGTCTAGAAGGAGAACCCAGGAGGCCCAAGAGCAAAGCAGAGACGAGTGAGAGCACTGCGTCAGAGAGAAGGAAATGGAGAAGCTGGCCAGCTCAGTTCCAGATCTCCCTTCCCCTCAGCCACCATTTGTCGAGCCCCTCTTCCTGCCTTGGAGCTGTGCCGGCCACTTGGGATGTGGAGGAACAAGACAGAGGGGGCCTCTGCTTGCACAGCTTGCCTTCCAGTGGGGGAGAAAAACAGGAAATGATAGTCATATGGATAATTAACTCATTAATTAGAAGCAGACTTACCAATGTGAATTCATGACGAGACTAATAAATTATTTACAAGGGTGCCAAATGTAAAATACAGTGTGTTATTATATAAAGAGGTATGACATGGGATGTCACCCTGCCTGGGGCCTCAGGGATGTCTTTTCTTCTGGGACCTCAAAGATAAGTAAGAGTTAGCTAGGCAAAGAGGGAGGGGGAAGATTATTCTAGAAAGAAGAAACAGGCTGTGCAGTGGCCCTGAGGCGATAAAGAGTAGGCACATTCACATGGCTGAGGGAAGTCCAGAGTGGCTGGAATGTAGTGTCCAAGGGGAGATAAGTGCACGATGAGACAGGAGTGGTGGGCGGGGCCAAATCAAGCCCCACCTGTAGCCAGGCAAAGGTATTTGGATTTTATGCTAAGCATTACCTCAAAGGTTCTAATCAGGGGAGCAGCATGATGTCACAGTCCTTTTAGGAAGGAAACCCTGGAGGCAGGTCTAGATGTGCTGACAGAAAAACATCCAAGATAGATTCTTAAAGAAAAAAGGCAGGTTGCCGAAGCAAACACACAGAGCTATCCTGGTTATGAAAAAACAAGCAAACAAAATACAAGTCAGTGAAAACCTATAGCCAGAGGTCTGAAAGAACACCCACATCATTGATAACACAGTTTGCCCTCCCAGGGAACAGTGGATTTGGGATTGGTGAAATTAAGCATTGCCTTGGGCTCAGTTTTGTTTGACTTTTACAGTGATAATGAAGTGAATACATTACTTGTTTAAATAAATAAATAAATATTTTCTGCTTTAATAAAAGCTCATAAATCGGTTGGTTTTTCCAGAATCAGATACCAAGGCAAAGATTCCTGTACAGGGGATTTATTAAGGAAGGGCTCCCAGGAGAAAGTGGTAGAGGAAGCAGGACAGGGAAGGGGAACAGAGGATGTGATTTCAGACAAAATCTGGAGGACAAAGTAGCATGTACCTGATCCCATCAGGAATTCTGGGGTGGAAGAGTTGTCTCCAGTCTGAGGCAAGGGAGCGGGGCTTCCATTCCATTCTGATCAGTCATTGGCTACAGCATGCCCACAGGATGTGGGTGTGGGATATGGGCGAAGCTGGAACTGAAACTCCAGGTACTTCCAGCTCTCTGGAGAGCCACGAAGCTCCAGCAGCTGAGCCCAGTCTTCTGAAGGAGGCTCTGTGGGTGGGCCACTGGTAAGCACATCACCAGTACTAAAATCAGGAGAAGGGCACATAGAAATGATAAAAGGGTGGAAAGAAAATCTGCATTGACCATCAATGGCTGTAATTACTTCTACCTTGCATGATGTGATTGTCAGTCTTTTAATTCTTTCAAGCCACCACAAATTCCTTAAAATTAAAATGTGAAGCAAACACAGAATGGTCAAGAATAAACCACTGGTGGGGATGCTGGGATAGCTCAGTGGTTGAGCACTTCTCTCACAATCGCAAGGTCCAGGGTTCAATTCCTGCCTCACTCATGCAAACCAATATGCTAAATTGCAGCACAACTGGTAACCACCAGGATGGCACAGTGGCGAAGGTCCTTGCCTCCCACGGAGATGGTCTCCAGTTTGGTTCCTGCCCCACATGGTCCACATCCACCTGCGTGGAATGAAACCATGTCACAACTAATGATGTACTACTGTGGAGACTACTCTGGGCCCTCCCCCCTTCTTTCTCTCTCACCTTCTCTCAAAAACAATAAACAAAACAAAAAAAGGCTGTGGATCACTTTTTTTAGGGTAGAGCAAAAGGAACTGAGTGCCAGTCAGGAAAGTGATCATGGGGGAGCGGGGGGAGAGGGAGAGTTGGGGGGAAGGTTATAGTTTACAATCAGTGTCATGTAGGCTTAGTTGCACAGGCTTTGGGGTAGTGATTTGGTCTGAATTTCATCTCTATCACTTAATCTCTGCATGTCCCTGAGCAAATCACTTTCCCTGCCTTAACATCAGTTTTCTTGGCTGTAAAAGTGGGCTGATAATAGTGGCAATCCCATAGAGTTGTTTTGAGAATGAATGAAATAATGCACATAAGCCAGGACTCATTTCATTTTCAAGTGACAGAGTTCCAAACTGAACTATCTTTAATTCATAAAAATAATGTACTGGCTCATGTAACCAAAAAGTCCAGGAGACATAGCTTCAGGCATAGCTGAATCCAGGAGCTCAAAGGATGTTATCAAAAAACAACTCTCTAGGCTCTTCTCTTGTTTGATCTGGCTCCATTCACAAAGGAGCCATGCCAAATCACTCTATTCTTTATCATAGCTATTATCCTAGTCCAAAACACCACTGTTTCTGCCTCAATAACTATAACTATCCTAAACTGGTCTCCCTTCTTCTTACACCCCTAACCCTCACTCCCAGTCTCATCTTACAGAGTGATCTTCACATAATGTGAATCTGCTCATATGACTCTTCTGCTCAAAACCTTCCAATAGTTTCTCGAATTAAAATTCAAAACCTGGGGATCCAAGGATGGCTCAGTGGGTTGAGCACTCATCTTGCAGCCCCAGGATCTAAGGTTCAAATCCTGGTCCTGGCCCATGTGAACCCATATGTTGAACTGGGGTATGCCCCCAGTTGGGTCCTCACAGGGGGCATACCTCCCATGCGGGAGGCCCCTGGCCGGTTCCTGCCCTATGTAGCCCCGCACCCACCTGTGGAATGAAAACTATGTAGGAAACTAATGATGTACAACTATGGAGATTACTCTGGGCCCTGCCCCTTCTCTCTGTTTCTTTTTGTCTCTGTCAAAAACAATAAAAAACTTAAAATAAAATAAAATCAATCCAAAACCCTCTCTATGACCCACAAGGACCTTAAATACTGGCCTCTCTGCTTGACTCCCTGAACTCTTCTCCTGTTGCTCTCCTCTCTCATTCTACTGTACTGGCCTTCTTCCCATTTTTTCCTGGGGTAGGGGCTCCCTCTGCCAAGAACTTACTCCTGTGCCTTGCTCCCTAACTTCATTCATAACTCAATTCCCTTGATCTCATTTCTTCCAGGCTGCTAGCCTCACAATTCTAAGTCCAGTAGGAAAAAAAATAAAGAAAGGAGATCTCTTGACCAAGAGTTGGACATAAGTCTAGGACTGGCTTTCATTGGCCCAAATTGCACTGGAGGCACATCCCTGAACCAGTTACTACTGCCAAGGGCCTAAAATGATCTGATTGGTTGGGCTCACCACCTGGAGCAAATGGAAGTGAGGGCTGAGTGGAGGAAGGCAAATCCCCGGAGAAAAACTGAGGTCCTATTACCAGAGGATGAAGCAATGCTGGGCAGCAAAAATAACAGATGTCTCTTTTCTGTATTTGCACAGAGCCTGACATAAGCGTTTGAGGGAAAAAAAGAAAAAGGAAAAAAAAGCCAGCTTGCACTGCCTGCAGAAACCACCTTCCCCATCTCCTTCATCAACATTCATTCATTTAGCAAATTGTTGTTGGTCTCACTCAATTCCAGGCTCTGTCCACAGGGCCCCTGCTCCTCTCTTGAATCAAAATGTGATCATGTAATAGGTTACATGACTTGCCTAGAACAGTGCCTGGCATTCATTCAACAATATTTATTGGGCTTTTATTAGCACTGGAGAGGAGCTCAGATCACAGCTGTGAACACCATGTGTGGTCCCTCTCCTCCTGGGACTAATATTCTGGTAAAAAAAAAAAAAGACAGCGAAATAGAAAGTTCATGGACACACCAGCCACTCACAAAGCTGATACTTTCTAGAGAGAAAATTCAAGTGGCCTAGGCCTTTTCTTTACCGTATGGCCTTTTGCAACTCTGGAATTGTGTTTTGTTTTGTTTAATTTGATTGTTTTAAAAGCAATGCCATAAGGAGATACAGTACACCCATTCGAATGGCTAAAGTAAGACTGCTCAGGATTTGGAACTACTGGAACTCTCATACATTGCTGGTGAGAGTATGAACTGGTATAACCTTTTAAGAGGGCTGTTTGGCAGTTTCTTATAAAATTAGGCATACAACTACCCTATGACCCACAATTCCACTCCTTTACCCAAGAGAAATAAAGTCATGTCCACACACAAGATTTGCATGAGACTGTTCATAGCTTAATATTAGTCCCAACTGAAAACAACCCAAATGTCCATCAACAAAACTGGAGAAACAAATTATGGTATAGCTATATAATGAAATACTACTCAATTTTTAAAAATTGCTAATACACTCAACAATATGGATACATTTCAAGATTATGCTGAAAGAAGCCAGACTCAAATGTGTGTTTGCTTTGTTTTACGTTAAGTTCTAGAACAGGCAAAATTTATGTAGGGTGACAGAAATGGGAACAATGTTTGCCTGAGATGGGGGTGGGATTCTTAGGGAAGGAACTCAAGGGAACTTTCTACGCCTGGGAGGGAGGGTTCTAGGTCTTGATAGAGATGTGAGTTACAGAGGTGTTTTCATTTGTCAAAACACATGGAACTGCATGTTTAAGTTCCGTGTCTGTGCATTTCGCCGAAGGAAAACTATACCTCAATTTAAAAAGGGTATTTGAATAGGGAAAGTTAACTGCAAACTATGGAAACGTGTACTGCACACCTCCACCCGGATGTGGACATAACTGGAGAAATCAGGCAAGGCTCTTATTGAGAATGAGATTTCGGACTTTAGAAAGACAACAAATTGCCCGTGCACAGTGGGAGGAAGGAGAGGGATGAACTAACCTGCAGCATCATTTTCGCATTTAATATCAGCATTGTGTCTCCCATTTTACAAGTGAGGAAACGGAGGTTCGGGAAGGTCAAAGAACTTGCTCAAGGCCAACAACTAGGACGTGGCCGAAGCCAGATTTTAGGGCTGCAGATTTGGTGTCGGTTTCCGGAAACATAACCTGAAACCGTATAACTGCCGTCAATCCAGGTTGGGAGGGCTGGAGCAATGGAATGTTCTACCGAACAAAAGAAAGGCTAGGCTGGAGCGCTCGCACGTGCCGCCTCCCCAGGCGCCGGCCGCCCACTCTCAGGAGAGAGCTGGGTGGGGGTAGAGGCGCCAAGGTCTGGCTTCAACGCGCTGAGTCAGCGACTCCCAGGATCCGGGCAGGTCGGCGCTAGAACAGAGTCGGGAGGGCTGGGGGCGGGGCTCCCTGGCGGAGTGAGGCGGGGCCCGAGCCTAGGCTCAGCGCGGGGCTGGGAGGGGCCTCGGGGCGGGGGCGGGGCTGGGGAGGAGTGGGAGGGGCGAGCCTAG
>PVKE010026862.1:0-21992 GCA_004027555.1 Craseonycteris thonglongyai
GCCCAGAGCAGTCTCCATAGTTGACAGCATTAGTTTTCCATATAGTTTCACTCCACAGGTGGACACAGGGCTGCGCAGGGCAGGAACTGGGCCGGAAGCCTCCTACATAGGCCTCGGCAAGAACTGAAGTGGGGGCACACCCCAGTTCAGCATGTGGGTCTGCATGGGCCGGAATTCAATACGCGGGCTCCGGGGCTACAAAGCGAGCTCTTAACCTATGAGCCATCCCAGCTTCCCACCCATTCATTCTTGAGATAGACTGTAAATGATATTTTAGTTCACCTTTCTTTACTGGTTTGCAGAGAAAATAATATTTTCTCATGTTTCTTATTCAGCTTTTTATATATTATGACTTTTTATTGTAAGAACACTTATCATGGCACCTATGCTCTTAGCAAAATTTTAAGTGTAAAATACAGTATTGCCTACAAGCACATTTCGTCTGGTAGTCTCATAATTTTCCTGTTAGCTCTCTTTTTTAATAATGAGAGGTTAGACAATGTCTAGCCATAAAGCAAAAGAGAAGCAAAGGTGAAATTAAAATGGAAGATTCTGGTTTGTCCCTCTTCGTGTCTACTTCTGTGACCAGAGAATACACTATGGTTGATTGGAAGAGAACTGGACCAGGAGTAAGAAAACACGTTAAGTAGCCATTTCACCTTCAGTGAGTCCCATGATTTCACTAACTGGTTTCTAGCACAGCCACAGACTCTTTCATATAGAACTTTCAGGGACCATCTACTATCTCCTGTGATGATGAGACATTGCACCATTGCAATTCTGTCCCATTATTTGTATTTCCAGGTAAACGCTAAACACTTTTACATAGTTTCATGTCAAACTCCAAGTGTTCTTTTCCATAAAGCCCCTTCCACTAGCATATGAGTATGCTTGATCTTTTCAATTGAAAACAAATCAGATATACCTGAAAGAGCATTTCCATAATAGGGTTAAAACATTTACCTTCTAAAACAAGATAAACCAAAAACACTAAAATATGTTTCTGCTTGCTCCACCTTTTAATGTGAACAGATTTACTAAACAACAATGCCCATAAAAAGCAAAGGAGAGCTGAAAGTTTCACATAATGTTGGTTGCTAGGTAACTTTCTCATTACCTGTGTGTTGTACATATCTGTCTCCCTTTGAAGTATATGTTTTGACAAGAATACCACCTTGTAAATGGAAGAAAAAGCTTGTCCTCCCTGCATTTAAGAGGCAGGATAAGAATGGGTATATAAACATTTAGAACACAAACTCATTCAACATCACTCAAACCAGGACTTTGCGGAAAATATACACGGGCTGCCCAGAAAGTATCCAGCCATGTAACCATTCCCATTACATTGATAATGGCTGGGGTTTGTTCTGGACAGAACCTCATACAATTCCACCTAAGATTTATTTGTGGAATTGACCATTGTGCTCTTTGTGGTATGAATATCAACGTAGTCCTGTCCCTGATGCAGAAGGGCTAGAAGCCTGAAAACTAGATTAATCTATAGTTTCCTCTTAGCAAGATTTCTATTGAGATTCCATGAATGAGAGGTAAAGGTAGATTTATGGGCAGATGATAATGTTTTTGCAAATCACCCCCTCAGTTCAGGCTACAGGCAGCTGAGAGCATTGATACCAGCTTCCTGCCATATTTATACCTCTAGGTTTTTTCAAAACTAGTAATAGTTCTCTGTGACCTTTAATCCCAGCCTTTTCCATAGCTCTGTAAGCATGTATTTCCTTGTATAAAGTCATTTATTGCTCAAGCACCTAGAATAGGTTTGTTTTCCTAAGCAAACCTTAGCTGATATATAGTATCAGCCCATTAGTGAGTATCTACGGGGAGAAATTTTCCTACCAAAGGATAGCAATAGCTTTTCATAAAATTTTAAAGAAATCACTTGTGACTAAGAATTACTCAGTTTGACATAGCTTTTGTTTTGTCTTTTCTTTTGTTTGATGTGCATATAATGTTCATCATCTTTGCTCATGGGAATCATTAACTAACCTCTCACCCCCACATTTAGGTACTCAAAACTGAAATCATCCATTACCCTAAGACCTCAAAGAAAAACAAAAATAAGTTGATTGCATTTCAGGTGGAAATGTCTAAATAAATGGATATAAAAATAAATGAATGACCACACATAGCTTAAACTAATTAAATTGAATTAATTTCAAAGTAGTACACTTGATCAATAAACCTTTTATGAAATTCTGTGAATGAAGAGTATCAAGTTCACTCAGGAGCCACTTTCTTCTACTTATGCTCTATAGGACCATCCAATACCCATATTCAGAGCCAGCCACCCGGATGCCACCAAGAAACACTGGCATGTAGGAAGCCTCTTCCTTATGCTTAAGGTGCAGAGAGAAGTTGCACATTTGCGTAGGTTTAGCCCATGTGCCATTTTAAAAAAGTTATATAAATGTGAGCCCACAGAAATGAGACTTAAGATTTACAAGTCTTCAGCTGACAGATTTTAACCATATCTGAAATCAATTATAGGCAAGAACAAATTTCGCATTCCCTCAATTCTTTTGGGGAACTGTCAACACAAAGGACACCTATTTGTGAAAAGAAGAAAACAAATCAAAGACTGGTTAAAGACTTGCTTTAAAAAAAATGTAAGAATCTTCTGAGATACCAGAAGTAAGACACTTATAGTTTCATTAAAAAAATTTTTTCTCATGACCCTAAACCTCAAGCCAACGTGAAATTTAGTTTCTCGCAGGAATATTACTTTCTGGTTATTGTTAACAGCATGATATATTTGAAACACTTATTTAAACTGAATCTATTTATATACAGTAATTCTATTATAAGTTTATTGAAGAAAATGAAAATAAATTTTTTTTTAAAAAAGCCTAAACTACACTGGAAATGTACTGGTAAAATCATTTTATAATTATATGTACAGGAATATGACTATATCATTTTCTCAATAAACTTTGGCAGCAGTACAAACTGGGAAGAAAATACAAATCTTTCTTATGAGCTTTTTAAGTTCTTAATAAGACTTTCATGTTTAGGAAGCTTTGCTTCTAAATATTTTAGAGTTGCTTTATGAAGATTAAGAAAAGCCTGTCTCAGGGAGTGAGAAAGTGAATTATTTTCTTCAATCAGATGCACCGCCAGCTTAATAAACACTTGTTTTTGGCTACTTATTGTTTGCTTGTTCTTTTTTTTTTTATCATGAATGTATTTTATTTTAGAACTTTGGTTGGGTAATATTCATAGTAATCTCCAAGTAAAAGCTGCTAAACAGCCTCTCTAAAGCTAAGAATTATCTCTAAAGGGCTTGGGAAGATCACCCGCATACCTACTGGGATGGCACAATAATTTTGCTCTGTTCATGAGAGAGGATCACTATCTATTGAAGGTAGTGATGGAGGGCAAGTAGAACTTTTGTGCAGAAGGCAGACTCAAATCCTTGATCTATAGGTTACAACCTGTGGAACCTAAGGCAAGCTATTTAATATGTGTGAGCTTTAATTTGCTCATTTGTCAAAATAAAGACAAAGATGCACAATAGATAGGGTAAACTAAGATAAAACACAATCATACATGTAAGAGCCAAGAGCAAATATAGACAATGTGCATTGGCACTAGATAAAATGTTGGCACCATATTCCTACCTCATATTATATGTTCTATCTTCTACTACCCTTGTGGTCTGCATTCACTCCCTGAGATCCCTCTTGGACTGCCCTGTAGGTCAACCACTCAGTGTTAATCCTTGCTTTGCTTCTGTAATTCTCACTGAAAATGAACTATTTCCATAGCTCATCACACCTCAGGGAATTGATCCGTGCTCCTAATGTATCAGCTGCCAATCTGCTAAACAGTTTAGCCTAAGTGCTCATAGGCAGAACCAGAAGTATTCCTTTTCTTTTTCACAGGTGGATCAGTGATTGGCGAAAAGTTCTGTCTTTATTCTTCAATTTATGGGTGCTTTTCATAGGAGGGCTTTGAGATCAAACCAAACAAGAACTATTTGGGGGTAGATACTTCTTTATTTAACCCCTCGCATCATGCAGTGTGTGTGCACTGGCAACACTGCGTGAATCTCATTTTATTCACCTCCTCACAATTGTACCTCTTTTGGTTGGCACTAATGTAAAGAATAATGGCAAAAGAAACTCGTATTTCTGGAGGACAACTAAGGAGCGCATATAGCATGATTTGTGCTTATTGGTAGAGACACAGAAGGTAGAAATAAATGACTTACGTCACATCCCATGAGCATCATTATATTAGTTTGTTTCACATCAACATAATAGTCATTCACTTTTATTTACTAACCACTTACTATATGTCTGACACACTTCTAAGTGTTTTAAAAAACATTTTTTATATTTCAAGGATATCCTAATTTTTAAAAATATACATTATCTACATTTAATCCTTTGATCAGTACAGTGATGTAGACAATATCTTTTTTTTACAGATGTAGAAACTGAGGTTCAGAGAAATAAAACAACTTTCCCAGTATCACATAGTAAGTGGTAGCCAATCAGGCTATTGTTCGCTCTATAGCCAATGCTTTTAACCTCTTCTATATGGCCACGTACTAAGAGACCCTTCTAATTGAGGGCAGCGGTGCAAAAGTACCAGAAGAAAAAGGAAATCACTTCAAAAGTGTGTCACAATGCAGAGAGAAGTTGATCGTGACATTGTCTTTTCTTAAAAATGAAATAACACAGACATTATCATGGTTTTATGCAAAAATAAAATGTGAACATGTTATTTTAAAAGAACAAAACAGCTAAACTATACAGCAGGATTGTTTTACACTCCTTTCTTTTTTGCAGTGATTATTTTCACATAGTCCTTCTTTATACTAAACTAAAAAGTGATCTTGGAACTTCCATCCAGTGGTTTTAGAAATACCTTGGGCAGTCAAGTAGATGATGGTTGATCCTTCTTCCTTGAACTGGACACCAGCTACTATATATCCCTGAGATTGTTACAATCATTCAAGATTATGGTTCCTTTTTGGCTGGTTATATCACACTGCTGACAGTTCACCTTTAAAACTAAAATCCTTGTGTGTTTTTTTATTTTTGCCCAAATTTCTGTTAACGCAGGTTTTCTAAAATCTATGCATGTACATTTGACTTTCTCAGACAAAGGAAAAAATTAACAAACTTGTTAATTTTTTGAAATGATTAACAAACTTGTTAATTTTTTGGAGTCAATTATATAAAGCTTAATTATATAAATGTCAACTTTTAAATTTCAGTTAATTATTTAAATTATGTTATATTTTGATGTAACTTAGCATTGCATCAATTTATATCTTTCCTAAGTCAAAGACACTGGTGAAATGTGAATGAGACACAGTCCTAAATTTGGGCCTTGTGGTCTAGTACTAGAAACCATTCACCAAGCAGACCCTCATTATTAGTCATCCTCAAAGAAAGGAGTATCGTCAGAATCATCTCATGTTTATTTCTCTCTCATTCTGACTGACCTTCATATAAAAATGTCAGATGGTTTTGCCGAAATCAATATATTTTCCTATGCCATTTCCCTAATCTAAGTCTTCCATTTAAAAAGTCGTTTATTTAACATGAGTCATTCTTAAAGTACTCATACCAAGTCCCACGTCATGACTTTTTAAATTAACTTAATTTTTTAACATGTTTAGTGAATTTAGTTTTGTTTCTGTCAAAAAAATTGTTGTAATTTTTATCAGTTCATAATTTACTAGAGAATAAAACAAGCAAATTATAGAAGTTCTGTTTAGTTTTTACTAATATTCTCTCTCCCCCACCTTCCTTCCTCTCCTCTCTTCTGTTCCCTTCTCCTCTCCTCTCCTCCCTTCTCCTCCTTCCCTCCCTTCCTTCCCTTTTCTCCTCCTCCTCTCTCTCTCTCCCCACTTCCCATAACAAATCCTGAGTCAAATTATACATCAGTTTTCAAACACTGTCAATGCTCTGCTTTATAATACTTCAGAAATATGAAAAGGGCATGTTTAGTGCTTCAGTGGGAAGAGTGCATTAATTATAAAATGCCACTCAAGTACACACACAAGAAGTAGAGTGATACGAGTGAGACTAAGTGCATAATTGTGCATACCAATTATCTGTCATTGTTCCTTAGGAACCTTAAATGACTTATCTAGTCTTAACAATTATAGCAACAATAAGTCACAGTTGTATAACATTTTATATAAAGCATATACAGTCATTACCTTATTTGATAAATAACTAAGTTACCACAAAAGAGTAAGACACACACCTTGGAAAAAGTGAAATTCAATAGAAAGAAGATGTGTTGAAGTCAAAAAGGAATTTCAACCTTTGTTCTATACCTTGCAATCTGGGGGGCCTTATGTAAGCCATGGATATCGCTGGACCTCATGTATAACATGAGTAATATAAAAACCTATGACACGATTTCTATGACAATTAAATAAAATGATAATGCATAGTGTCCAGCACACATATGTGCCCCTAATTATTGGTCCTTTTCTCCTTCCATTTCCACACTTTGAAGAACCCAGCTCTACATGCATTTTTGCATGCTTAACTTTGCTTTACAACACTTAAAATACCCACTTTTGTGCTATTCACAGTTATTGAGTGCGTCAGAACTATAAGGGTATAAGAAAGGGCACAGCCACTGTGAAAAGATTCATTTTTACAAAAGGATATAGTTATTTCAAAGGCTGTTCATTTTAATGCAGCAATATGATTGCATTATATAAAACATTTGAGAGACTGCAAAAAAAGACAAATTATGATGAATGGTTGGCATTATGAACAGAGAATAAACAGGTACAACCAGAAACCTGTACACTTGAGAAAAAGAGCCCCGCTTAGTACTGGGACAACAAAATTTAATGAAAGAATACTAAAAGTGGCAGGAAGGAGATGACACAGGAAATTGAACACATTTTTAGAAACAGATGCTATTTTGAACTGTATTTTTAGAAAAGTGTGTGCTAATGAACAATGCTTAGAATAACTGTATTTGAATAGGAAACTTAATAAAATGCACATCAGATGAAAATATGAAAATCTAAGAATTAGAGGCTCAAAGGAATCTTCGTGATTATAAGGACATCGAATTCTTGAATTTATCAGATGTGGCAGTTAGAAACCTGGCAGGATAGGTGACCTCGGTCCAGGCCCACACGTCTGGTTAGAAGGAAATGTGGAAACTGTTTGAAAATCATCTTATTTTCAAGTCCTATCTTTCTACTATTAAAGATAATGTGTCTGACCCTGATGTCAATGGAGGGTCTCTATCCTGTGTGTCCTCTGTATATTCTCCCCATTTCTGTCCCATTCAACCAAGACACAGAACTTAGACCTTCCAACAGTTTCTACAGAAAATCCAGTCGTGCCAGAATTTTCATGATCTGTATAGAGTTTGCTGTAAGTTCAGGAGTCCTGGGCAGAAGAAGTGAGGAGGTGCTGTCCAAAGGCCCTCAGCATTAACAAAGAAAATTGGTACCTGGGTTAAAGGTCGATAGAACATCTTTTAGATAGATAACTCTGGAGAGATACAGAGATTTATCTCCTTGGAGCTCTGTGCTTACATTTCAAAGGAGGTTAAACCCTTGAGCTATTTTGTTTAGTTTGCAAAGAACTATAAAACCCACGGTCTTTTCCCAGAGATTTATTTACAGACAGAAAAAAGTTTTATCTCTCTTTCTGGAGGGGAGCAGGGCAGCTGTCAGCTCCTGTATAAATGTCCATTTTTATAATTTCCAGGTTCTTGCAGTACCATCCCCCAGAAGTGGAGCTGATGTCTTCCTTTTTTTATTTTTTTGACAGAGAGAGAGAGAGAGAGAGAGAGAGAGAGAGAGAGAGAGAGAGAGAGAGAGAGAGAGAGAGAGAAGGGGGAGGGCCCAGGGCAGTCTCCATAGTTGACAGCATTAGTTTTCCATATAGTTTCACTCCACAGGTGGGTGCAGGGCTGCACAGGGCAGGAACGGGACCGGGAGCCTCCCAAATAGGCCCCAGCAAGAACTGTACTGGGGGCACAGCATGGGGGCACAGCATGGGGGCACAGCATACGGGCACAGCATACGTTCAGCATACGGGTCTGCATGGGCCGGGCCTGGGATTCGATCTTCAGGCTCTGAGGCTGCAAACAGAGTGCTTAACCCGCTGAGCCATCCCAGCTCCCCCCTGATGTCTTCCTTCATCATGGTGCCACGCGGGAATTGAGGAAAGGGGAAGCAGTGCTATTATTGCTGCAGGTAATGACAGATCTGATCCAGAAAGTTCATTTTTGCTTTTGGGACAAATAAATAAAAATATTAAAAACTTATCAATAATGTAATTTCTCCAAGATAAGATTACTTTTCCCCAAGCTAAGACCACATATTACTGATTAGCTATTATTTCCCCATTGATTTCTCTACATTTTCATTCTCCTTCTTGAATAAATTAGCAAATATTTGTTAAGGATTTACTAGTCAAATAAAGTACTAAGAGTTTTATTTAAGCTTTTGTTTTAATCTCATTTAAAACTCATAAAAACTCTATGTGGAAAGTGTTTTTATTCCCATTGAAATGGAAAAAACTGACCAAACAAACTTGACCAACTCAAGTGGTGAACAGCGGAGCTAAACTAGCCAGTAGATTCTAACTTGTCTATTGTGTTGCTCTGCACTAACTACAGGACACCTATCACAGCTGGTACCCTGAACTATTCAAACTCAGAAACTGCCCATGTCTCCAATGCTCCAATCTTAACAAACTGATTTTATCAATTAAGCCACATGATACTTTGCATATTTTGTGGTATCACAACTATGTATATGTGTGTGTGTGAGATCCACATCCCTACTCTTATTCTGAGTTTCCTATATCATAGTATCAAGGGCTAGAAGTTGAAGTTTCTTTCAAGAAAGAACACAAGTCTTAATGATAAATTCTTGGTCCAGGATGGTAATTTGGACCTAAATATTGAAAGTTATGTTATATGTGTTGTCAAATGAAGAAAGCCTCAGGCTCTTTAGATTAGCTTTGCTATGCATGGATCCATAACACGTGCATCACTTGAAATCTTGTTACAAATGCAACATTGTGGGTCCCACCACCAGACCTGCCAAGTCCGTGTCTATATTTGTGTAATGCACGTTCACATTTTGAAAACCATTCTTTAAAATAGTTTTACATTGTTAAACCTTTTTCTGGTACTCAGCTGATGAAAAGTATTGTAAAACAAAGCCTTTTGCTTGCTCAGGTGGCTTATCACGGAATTGGCTTTAGACCCTGAGTCATCATTAGCTGTCAGCTGATTATCCTTAAATTTTCCACAAGTCCTCACTTAATGTAAGATAAAGTTCTCAGATTGTGTGATGTGGTATGACTCTGCATTAAATAAGGCATTTAAGCAGAATGAATCATATGTGTGATTCACACTAAAAGACTCATGAATACTGATTTAATCGTGGAAAAATGTTTTGAGATTAAATGGCTTTTCTCTAATCAGATAAAAACCATTTGCCTTTAATATCACATTTTTTTTTCTGATATAACACTTAGATATCAATCCCAGTTCATCCCATTTTTCTTGACAGTGTTTATTACTGTATTTTCCGGCGTATAAGACGACCAGGCGTATAAGACGACCCCCTAATTTTACAGTTAAAACATAGGTTTAGGCCTATATTTGCTGTATAAGACTACAGCCTCGGAAGTGGGGGGTAGTCTTATACAGCGAATATAGGCCTAAACCTATGTTTTAACTGTAAAATTAGGGGGTCGTCTTATACGCCTGGTTGTCTTATACGCCGGAAAATACGGTATGTATTACATTGAATTCAAAGGTGATGGCCAAAGGAGGAAACTAAAGAGGAGGTGCTACTCCCTCTCTTTCTGTTGATAAGAAATACTCCCCACCCAACTCCCAACTAACAAAAGTCTAGAACCAGATGGCTTTGCAGGTGAGTTCTATTAAACACAGAAGAATAAAAACTATTTGTCTAATACTGTACTTCAAAAAATTAAAAAGAAGAAGGCTTTCAAACTAATCCTATGAGGCCAATATTACTCTCAGACCAAACAAAGACATTACAAAAAAGAAAATTTTATGCTAGTATCAAAGAACATAGATGCAAAAATCCTCAACAAAATATTAGCAAAGAGAATTCAACAATGCATTAAAAGGATCATACACTATGATCAAATGAGATCTATTCCAGGGAGTCAAGGATCATTCAATATCTGCAAATCAATCAACATAATACACCATATCAACAAAACAAAGAATAACAATCATGTGATCATCTCAATAAATGCAGAAAAAGCAGTTGACAAAATTCAACATTAATTTATGATAAAAACACTCAACAAAATGGAAACAGGAAACACAACTCAATGTCATAAAGGTTCTATATGGCAAACCCTACTGGAGTTGAACAGTTGGCTGCTCCTATTTCTGGATCAAAGCTCAAAAGGCTCATGGCTTCAGTTTTCATTTATTGCTATGCATTTTTTTTTTAAACATTTTTTTTGTTCATTGGTATTTTATTTATTTATTTATTTTAATTGGTTTTGACAGAGAGAGAGAGAGAGAGAGAGAGAGAGAGAGAGAGAGAGAGAGAGACAGAGTACAGAGACAGAGAGAGAACTGAACTGGGGGAGCTCCCCAGCCCAGCATATGGGTCCACACGGGCCAGGGCCGGGGCCGGGGCCGGGATTCGATCCTCATGCCCCGGAGCTGCAAAGCGAGCGCCCAACCCATTGAGCCATCCCGGCTTCCCCTGCTATGCATTTTTATCCCTTTTCTGGACCCTAGAGTTATTTGTTTTTGTTTACAAAAGACTATATCTTCTTATTTAAAAAATGTTAGCTATTGTTGATTCAAGTATTTGGAACCTGGAACTGTAACACCAATTAGAAAATGTTCTCTATTCTTCATTTTTAGTTGGTCACCAATTCCTCTAGACGTATGTCCATTATCTATCTCTCTAAGGTTCTCTCACGTATATTGCCTCTATCTTAGTTTAGGCTTTTGTCACTCTTCATTAACATTATTTTGATACTTTGTTTTTTATTTAACATTTACTGTATGCTTACTCTGTACTGTATTTATTAAGCAATTTGTATACATTATCTCACATAAGTTTTATTACAAACCTGAGTGGTATATGGTAATATTCTCACTGTCCAAATAAAAAACAGAAGTTCTACTCTGAACAGCTGAGCTAGGATCCAAATACAGCCTCTGCAATTTCAGAGGTATAACAGTCTATTTAGACCTACACTATATATCTAAAGCATGACCTACACTATATATCTAAAGCATTTTGCTGTCTAGTTATATATATCCCCAACCCATTCTCTATGTGATGATCAAAACATCTGTCTATAAAGCGACTTTATTGAGGTATTCACTCCCCTAAGCAAAACCCTTCAACAATTCCCAAGGTGTCAAGATTATGTCCCAATTACACAGTATAGCACACAAGACACCTACTATTTGGCCTTTCATTTGTCTCAAGCTTCATCTACAACTAACTATTGGTAGCTGTCAATGGTAAGCAGTCAATCATTTATTAAATGAATGAATAAGCGTTCCTAAGACTGCCCATTAAACTGAGGTTCAGAGATTCTTATACAGGGGTGGAGGTAAAAAATAAATTAAGAGAGTATATATAGAGGAAATGATTACTTATATTCCTCCTTTTCCTATTTAAATGCACAATTTTGGCTAACTCCATTCCATCCTACTTACCCTATGTTTCTTTACAAGAATGTTTTGCACATCATAAAAAGATCTGTAATTTGAGAGAATTGTTTAAAGTAAGATGTGAAACTTTTTAACTCCAAATAGTATACCAGATATCCTGTTTCTTTACTTAGGGTAAATATTATTCTGTTGGCATTTGCTGTATCTTGACTCACTTGAAACACTATTTGAAGAAGACCTCAAAGACACTGAAACTATTTATTTGTAAGAAAGTGCCTTTGAAATCGTCTATCAGACACTAAATAAACAGAGTGACAAAGTTGAACTCTGTGTGGGCATCTATGGTATTTTTATATTCAATATAAATATTGATGATAATTTTTGCCTCCTGTGGCTCAGAGAGCTCTGAGAGAAAATCAATACCCTCCCATCAATGTATGAAATGTAAGCAAGAAAATAAAGTCCAAGCATCCTTGAATGCAAATTCCAGTAAATAGAAAATACTGTCATGTAGCAGGTAGGCGGGCACACTTTAAAGTTTTATCAATTTCTCTGACAACAGGATGGATGTCTTCCATATACTTAATCAAAATGCTCTTGATATTTATTACAGGATTCTTTTAAATTTAATGCATAGCAATCCTACCCACAAGACAGAATGTACCAGATGACTTAAGATTCCAATTTGTGAAAGAGGTTTACCAGAATACATGACCCAACGAAATGCTAAGGTTTGCTGGCCATATTTTGCAGGCATTATGGGCTTTCTCCCCCAGAAAACATCCATCTGAATTACTAATGATAGTCATAAGATATTTTCAAGGTATTTAAGTTTATTACTTTCAAACATACATGGTAACCTGAAGTAGGTTAATTAATAGATAGCATTTCTTTAAAACCAGACCATTAATTTCTCTTAATAGGGCTTGTTACTTGCTAAAAAGCTGCTTGTAAAGCTAATATGCTGAACTCAATATTTTTTGTATCCTGAAGCCATGTTTCCATGACAAATCCACATAGCTTTTTATTCTCAGATGGGACCAACACAAAGGCTTTTTCATTTCATAGTTTGAATTAGTGAAGTCTTTAAATAGTTCACTAAAAGCCTGCTTACATGTAGATGTGCACATGGTTTATAGTGAGATATTATGAATGGTCACTTCAGTATTTATAATTGGGTTACTCAAAGTAATTAACTATTGTTGAAGTAGATTCAAAACCTCTGGCAGAAACAGCAACAGAAGCATTCCATCCAGTTGTTCCTGGCTTTCAGTATTTTTACATTTTTCTCAGTAATATTTTTTTGGCCTGAGTTATGAACATGGTCCATACATATTTCATTGAGGAGCATATATCTTATATATTTTTTTCTTTATGTGTGAATAAATATCTTTGTATGAATTTGGAAGAACAACCAACATAAAAAAAAAAAAATCAGGAGATGCCAATAGTTTTATTTCTGAAGGTGTTTAAGGTCCCAAAAACTCTTTTAAAAAATGAAAATGCTGAGGAAATCCAGACATACTATCTCACTATTTAAACTGCCATTAATTCTATCATTAAATGTTTAAAATAAAGCAGGTCTTTCAAAAATAATCTTTTCTTGCCCCAACCACAGTTCATTGAAACAAACATTCTTCCAAGTCATGATGGGTGGACTAGGAAGTTTTGATTGGTGACAGAGCTAAGGGACTTACTGTAATAGGCATTTAGCAAATTCAAACAGGATTGTGATGTTTTGTCAACCATGAAACAATGTCCATTTTAGTTATTTCACAATGGTAACCAGTATAGTTTAATTAGGCTGTTCAGAAATCAGTAAGTAAATTGAAAGTTTTAATTTGTTTTTAGTAAATTGTAAGACTGTTACGGTGCAACTCCAACAGACCAAAGCAAGACGCTCAGGGAAACTGCAGGGTTAGTGACACTTCTTAATCCATTTATCACAGCCAAGATTAAGCTGTGTTTCTTGATTCTGGGTTGATGACTGCCGACAAATAACAATCCCAGAATCAGGGCAGAAAAGCGTACAGCTTATGCATAAAATATGGTGTGAATCCTGTAAAATTAGAGTTGTGAAGCTTATCTGGCACATTATAAGCACTACCAGTCTATGCAACTACTAAATGAACATTTTTCTTCCTCCTAACTATACCTACTGCTGCTTAGTAAGATTTAAAATTGTATAAATATTCAATAAAACACATCTAATTTGTGTAGGAAGAAGTAAAGCTTTTATATTTATTCAAAGGTTGAAAAGGGGTTTCGACATATGACCTCATTTATAGGTGGAATATAAAAACTGAAACTAACAAAGAAACAAAAACTCATGGACACAGTCAACAGTTTAGTGGTTACCTGAGGGTAAGGAGGGAGGGGTGTGGGGAGGGGGCATAAAATATAAGGTGATGGAAAGAGAGCTGACTCCGGGTGGTGAGCACATAATACAACGTACAGATAATGTAATGTAGAATTGTACACCTGGAAACAATGTAATTATTATCAACCAATGTCACCCCAATAAATTTAGCAATTTAAAAAATAAATAAATAAATTACTAAACATTAAAAAAAGGGGGGTCTGCCTGTGGGTTTTTCTATCCCTCAAGTTTTAAAATAGGTTTTAAATGGAATTAATAATAATAATAAAGATATGAAATAAAAACCCAATCAAATACCCCTTGAAAACACACACACACACTCAGTATCTTCAAACTCGCTGTCTTAATGAAAGTTACACAGTCTTATGCAACATGCATGAAAAAGAAAAGAAATAACACTTCTACACATGCACCTGTCCTCAAAATTTATGAAAAGCCAAGGCTTGAATTCCATTAACAGGGAACCTCAGCAATAGCATAATTTCTCTAAACATTCTGTGACCCAGAAAATATAAGAACTCATCACACTGTCAGAACAAACTTCAAAACAGTCATTTTTCTCAAGAATGTGATTTAATTTGAACCCTCAGAGCAGTCATCTATTTTGGTTTCTATGCTTATAGTTTCTGTGACCTGTATGCCAAGATGGCTCTGCTGATTAAATCACATAGCTTTCCTGCTTCTGCATGAAGAACCTTCTAGAAGAGAAGGTTCTGGTTCAGTGGTGACCTAGTTTCATGCTGTAGGATGTGTAGCCTCCAGCTAGAGTATAGACTTTTTCTTTTCCCTCTCTCCTGTTACAGTATTTTCACTTTAGAGTTGATCTTTTTTATTCTTATGATTAACACCTTTGCTTTAAAATGAAAGGCATGCAAGTTATGTGATGACATGCACACAAGTTATGTGATGATATTTTAAAAATGTGTGGTGTATTGCAACTGAAAAGCAGTTAAATGTGTGGCTTGCTTATCTCTTTTTTTAGAATTTCCAAACTAGTTATTGTTGTTTTAATTTTCAACTACTAAGAATTCCCAGGGAGTCCCTAATTCTGTAGGCTCTCTTTTCAATATGTGAGTAGCCTGGGATTTGTAAGATACAAATTTGGATTTATCTTGTTTTATTAAGCTTGGAGTGTTGAAGTCATCTGTCCTGAAGGCAGGGCCAAAGCCAAGATCATGGGATTTCAGATTTTACAATTACACCAACCAATACAATTTCAAAGGAATATGTTGAGCATATTTCCCAACTTAATTTTGATAAGCCAGGAGATTATAAGAACAAATCTTATTTAATAAGGCTGCCATCTGTAGTGATCACATTGTAAGACATGCAAATATAGAATCGCTATGTCTATAATATTGTCTGTCAACTATACTTTAACAAAAATGAAAAATATATTAAAAAATCTGTTTACACATACACACACTCTCTCTCTCTACCAAATCAACACGTATACTGTGCCATCATTTCACAAAAGTCAATTCATTTTAAAACAAGCAAGGAGATAAGAAGGGAAGAAAAGAGGAAGAGAAAAAGAAGAAAGAAAGAGGGAGGAAGGGAGAAAAGAAGGAAGGGATAGTCACTTTAACTGAATAAATGTACCTTCATGACAAACTACTCCTCTTTTTCGAATGGATCTGTTTTACCATCCATGGTACAGACTACCACTGGGAAAACCACTGATTCACTGAGCTCTCTGTCAGTAATCTCCTTCATTATTTGTTTTTGTTATTGACCTGGAGAGGTTGAGCTCTTTACCATTAGTCATCTACCTATATTTCCCCCCTCTGACTTTTCCACTGTTTATATAGCATGATCATAAATGAGACTTACCTTCCCAGGATGTACATGGTGGCTATAATATAATACATGTTCCACTTACCCTTTAGAAATGTTGTAAGCATTCACTGAATTCAATGAGCGTTTATAATTCACCTAAAAATTTGACAAAGTGTATGCTAAAATGCTTTGAAATCAATTCACATTGATCAGATTTGGGGAAGGTGTGGGCAGGTCTGAGGGGAGTTTGGGTTGAATCCTAGCAATATTCAAGACAGAAGAAAAAGTGTGTAACTTCACACATCACACTTGCACAGAGGAGTTTGGTGTGGCTGGAGTGCAGGGCCTTGTCTGAGACAAAGCTAGAGAGTAAACAGAGGCAGAACATGGAAGGTCGCTAGGGTAACAACCCTCCCTATCTTGTGGGGAATAGGGAACGAAATTGAGCAGATCTACAAGGATAAAAAAATAAGAGGCTTGCATCACATAAGCTCCAATATCATTTAAGTCTTTAAGAATGGATCTTATGACTTCTCTCTAGGCAAGCTGATGCCTCAACTACTCTAAAGAGAGAAGAGCTAAACTTAAAACAACAACAACAACAACAAATACAGATCTTCCTTGTAACATATACTAAAATGAGCTAAATTCTCCCTGGTATTTAATTTCAGTGTGCTCTGCTACAGCTTAATCCACATGCCTTGTTCTTTTCTTGGTAGAAATGAAATAACATCTGGGCCCCTCCTCTTTAAAACAATTCTGGGAAGCTTGGGGACCATTAAAGTTCCCCTCAAACATTTTCTTCTTTATGCTGAAAATATCAATTTGGTGAGTCTTTTCATAAACTACTTCTATGCCACAAGGAAAGCAAAAACAAACTCTTTGGAAAAAATGTACTATTATTAATAGTGCATCTAAATGTCCTATAACTGAAACCAGCCTACCTGATTTCTCAGAACCGTAATGTTTCTAAAAATGACATAGGATTTAAACACATCTACAGGGTAGCTTTTCTATATCACTTTTCTCCCTTAACCTGTTTTAATTTTCTTTAAAAACTTATTTTTTGACAATATGTTAATGTCTCATTGTTTATTTATAGCCTGTTTTCCCCACCCGGATACAAGCACCTAAGGGCTTAGACTTGGACTTGTTCACTCTTACATTAGCAGCATTTTGAGAAGTGCTGGCATGTAATAGGCATTCAATAAATATTTATTGAATTAATGAGTGAATAAATTCATAAGTGAATGAATAGGTTTTCATATGTAGAAAAGTGTGAGTTCTACATATCCCCCAAATAAACCCAAATTCATTCATCTGAATATAACTGGAAATTACCATGCAAAGGACATTGACTGACTCATCCTAGATGGTGTCTTAAAAAGAGAAGATGTTAGAGTGAGATTAATCTAAATATAAAATTATCAATGTATTTAAAAATACATGACTAGCTTAGGTTGACTTTAAGACAGAAAGGTCATCCGGGTGGGCCTGATCCCACCCACTTTGAAAAGCAGGGAGGTTTCTTAGCTAACTCCAAGTCAGAAATTCAAAGGAGGAGGAGCCCACATAGTCACTGACTTGATGATGGAGGGGGGCACATGACAAGGACAGTGACCTCTAAAAACTGAGAATGGGTCCCAGCTGACAACCAGCAAGAAAATGGAGCTCTCAGTTCTACAACTGCAAGGAACTGAGTTCTGCCAAGAAGAAGAAAGAACTTGGAAGCATGTCTTTCCACAGTTTCTAGACAGGAACTCAGGACAGCTAACACTGTGATTTTAGCCTTATGATACCTGGAGCAGAGAACCTAGACATGCAGAACCTGACCTACAGAAACGTGAGCTGATAAGGGAGGGTTGTAAACAGCTAACTTTGTGATACTTTATTTCATGCTAATCAAAAACTTATATAATGCTTCATATAGTCAGCTGTGATAATAAAAAGAATACAAGAAGAAGAAAAAGAAAACTCAGAAGGAGAGTTTCGGTCTAAATCTTTTACTGTACAGATCGGAAAACTAAGGTCAAGTGATGGTAAATAACTTGCAAGATTATACAGTCAATGACAGAAGTAGGGTAGAAAAAGCTCTTTCCTTTGCTACAGCCCAGATATAGTAATTACGCTTCTTTTAATTTATCTGAAGATTCATATATGTCACATCAATAGAGAATAGCCTTTCTAATATTTATTTCAAATCAATTAGATTTTATCGTACTTGTAAGATGGGTTATTTTTTTTTAATGAAAAGTAATGACCTTATGCTGTATCTCTTTTTTGCTACTATATTAGGCTTAATATGTTTCTATTTTGGAACATAATTAAGAACCTGTATCTGTTATCTATACAAAGAGGCTATAACTTCTCTTCCCTACAGTTTTCTCATAGGGAAGCACATCCTATACGTAAATTCATGAAGGATAATGGCTGTGGAACTAAAAAAAAATTCTAGAGAAGCTACTCATAGCCACTAAGAGACACTTAACTCCAAATTTTTTAGTTTTTAATTTGAAAATTCTTTAATCCCCAGAGTCATTCTTTGATTTTAAATATACTATTCTACTTAAATATAGGCATAGTTCTGCACAGCACTGCTAAATTTAAATGTAATACTCTAATTGACCACAAGAGGGCTCCCAGGTTTTTCCAGTTCTGTAAACCATAAACTGAACTATTTGAAGATACCTTTCAATGAAAGGGCTTATTGGCTGGTGGATGGGTTAGTTAGTATGGTTTACTTAAGTGAAATTATCTGGAAATTGCAATAAAAATACTACTCCACTGTATTACTTGTAGAAACTCCTCTGGCTCCTCTGTGCAGAGAGGGGTGGCACCTGAATGACTAAAATGTCACCGGAGAAGGCTAACCATTTACCAAGTCTGCTATCTCTGACTCAAGGCTTATTCTTTCATTTCTCTAAGGTTGTATCGCTCCTCTATAGAAACAGGGAGTAAAAATAACACCTACCTCAGTGTTGTGAGAATGAAATGAGATAGAAAAAAGGAGATTAACTTGTCCCTGGTATATAAAGAATTACCGATAATGGCAATTTCGATTGTTATTATTCATTACCAATACTTTTACTAAGGAATCCTGAAGTGAGTTTCTTTGTAAAATAAGATTTCCATAGAGGTGCTTTACATTGCTATAAATATTTAAGCCTTGATAATAATTTTTCCAGGTCCAAATTAGTAGAAGGATTACAAAGACACGGTTAAGTCCACAATTCAGATGTCAGTTTTAGCATAATAGACATGACACTGACACGGATTATGAGCCATATTGTTTCAAATGCAATAATGAAAAGGTCACTAGTGGTAGAGCTATTTAAAATAACTCACAGTTCATTCTTGTGTACTCCAAACCATTTAGACTTCAGTTTTCTAGACAGAATTTCTACATACTGTGGCCAAGCTGGTCAGTCTTTCTCCCTCATTTTCTCGTATGTAAAAAAATGTTGAGTTGTTATGCTAATCTTCTAAAAGCTATAAATACTGAGTCTTCCTAACCAGTTAATAAGTCAGAAAAGTAAAAGAAGGTGGTGAATATGTTGAAGGGTAGGATGAGAGGACATTGAAAAATGGAGAGGCAGTTATATAAACTTTATGGACTTTCCTAATTGATTGAATTTTAGAACTCTGCCATTGAAAGTTTTAAAAATGTGTATACTATTTTATAGCCATTCTTGTTAGCTGACTATTGACATCATTAAAGATATTATACTTGTTGCCTGTGGAAAAATAAGACTTGCAGCCTGAGAGTAGATATAGGATGAGTAGATACATAAGACAGCGGGAAGGGGAAAAAAATATGGTTTTAGTAGCCAAATTTTGAAATTCTACTAGACCTAAAAGGAGGCATTTCTTCAAGCTTGAAGAGAAGTAATTTAAACCAAAGCCACAGAAACATGATTTGACAAAGTTACACATAAAATTGGTATGGTAATCAGAATTAGAAATCTGATCTCCTAGTTATCATTTCCAGATAAGACACTAAAATATCTGAGAAAAAATTTCAAACATCCTGTATGGGGGTTGGGGGGTGGTAAATACCAAATAAAAACATGACCTCTTTGATGTAACTTTGGTAAACTCACTAAGCCAGAGTGTCTACTATTAAGGCTTTTGGATATGAGCAAATCTTTCCAAAAATGAACTTATATACAAGGCCAAAGCTTCTTGGGCAGATTTACCTCCTCTATGCATCACCATTCACCATATGATATGTTTAGCAACTTTTGTCTCAAACTGACCTCAGATACTGAAAATTGTTTTTCATAGTTAAAAAGCAAGGCTAAAATATGATGGACAGATACTGGTACATAAAATTTGGTAATTCATTTCATGTAGAACGATTACATACAATACTCCAATTAAATGTTAGAAGTTCAAATTACAGGATAGTGTTCTACCTGAGGAAAAAAAGGGACATTAGTTTGCAAGACTCTACCATAGCCAACTACTCTTTCATATGATGGGTTCTGGATGAGATTCAAACTCTTCAAAGTACAGTACCGGTAAGCCCAGAGCAGACCTACAATGTAATTTGTCCTCTCTCTGAATGTAATAATTCCCTTTACTTGGTGGCTTTGTTAGTTACAAGCTGACATCAACCTCTGTCTTAACAATCTGACAGAACAGGGTCAGAGACTTGAGAGCCTGAAGGGACAAAGAAAAGAAAAAAAACAGAAATCCAAAAATGGTGCTGGCTGAAGAACGGAGAAAATGATAATGCTGGCACCTAAGCTTAAAAAACTGAAAAACCATATATATACCTTGCTTCCCTTAGGCCAGGACATAGAAGTTCCTTAAGCCTGCTCTCTTATTTAACTTTGCTGAAGGTTTTCAGTATTTTTCCATCTCTATGTCAGACCATATAAGAAAAAGTCTACATAAACCATTGGAAAGATATGCACATTTAATACATAATGGAACATTCAACTGTAGACTCCTACATTCACAGTGATGTTTAGACAGAGTTCATCTGTTCACTTGCATAAAACATCTGGTACTTACCAATGGTGTAGAACCTCTTCAGTTCACTCCTTCGGGAAGGATGTTTCTGGGTATTTGCTGTGTTGTTCTGTTCTTCTTCAATGATGGGCGCCTTGGGTGCAGGGGCCTTACTGGTTTGTGGCATTTGCTTTCCTGCACCCCCCAAAGGGTTAAATCCTGGAGCAGTAATATCCACTGACTGGGACTTTTTCTTCAACCTATAGAAAAAGAATACCATGTGCTATCATTACTGACTTGAGAAATATTCTTCTTTCACATTTATCTCCATCATAATTGTCTTTCAACAACTGAGTTATATGTGCCCCTGCTTTAGCACCAAGTTTATTCAGAAATTATAGACCTTCCCTACAGAATTTTAAATACTTCAATTATTTTTCAAAGTAGTTGGGGGGAAAAAAAAATCTTCTGTCTAATCAATTTGAAAGCCTTCACTAAAACATATCAAAATGGAAGGAGATAATGGACTGCTGTTTTTCTAATAGTGAACTAACATGTGGTGTCTAAGATAATGCATTTGGGAATTGCTTTTGAAAGTAGTATTTTTGAATGCCATAGTCAAACAGTTAGAAATAAATAATTGCAACCTCGAGAAAAATATTGAAATGATTATCTGAGTAACTAGAGGCTGGCAGTGCTTTAATGTTTAATCTTTAACAGCAACTTAGCTGTAAAAATTATAGCTCACATTGTTTCTCTAGACACTCTCAATGACAATAAAAAGTATTACTCGCTTCTACATTTTAAAGACCTGACATCAGGCCTACCTGGGAAAGGAAAAAGCTATCCATAAAATATTTTCCCTACTCATGCATGAAAATGATTTTCTTGATGCAAAAATCATTGGTAAATGATATGAGCTAAATTCAAATATTTCAAGCTTTATAGCTTGATATTTGTAATGCAAATTAACACTAAGACCAGCTTACATTTTGCCCTTGGTACTTCTGGAGGCTAATGGTTTTGTTTTTGTGTTGTGTTTTGTTTTGTTAAATTTATTGGGGTGACATTGGTTGGTAACAATTACATAGTTTGCAGGTGTACAATTCTACATTACATTTTCTGTGCATTGCATTATGTGATCACCACCCAGAATCAGCTCTTTCCATCACTATATATTTGATGCCCTCTCCCTACTCTCCCCCCCCCACACACACAC
>PVKE010026863.1:0-21997 GCA_004027555.1 Craseonycteris thonglongyai
CCTTGGCAGTTAGCTGGTTGGTAGTGGAGGCGTTTCTACTGACACAGAACCCACCCAGTGTCAAAAACAATCGGCAGTTGGCAAAGTGCACTCATACCCATTATTAGCCGCTGCTGATTTGACAGGTCACGGTTGTAGCTTTCAGTGACAGGTGGCTCTCTGCACTCTCCCAGGTCCTGGGTGAATGGGCAAAGGCGGACGGCAACTGACCAGACGTCCTGAGATTCAGTAGTAAAGTGGGACATTTAAGGATCCTCAGAGGTTTTTTGTGGGATTACCACTTCCTCTTCTTACAGCTGTCTCAACCACTGACAGGTCATGTAATACACATCATGGTCTGTGACACAACATTGGCTCCACAAGACACCCAGACATTTTCACCCACTTTTGGGGGGGCGGGAGGGGGAGACAGTGCATCTTATGGTACGAAAAATATGGTAAATAAGGAAATATCAGCTTTATATGATACATTACAGCAACTGGACATAGTTGACATTTATAGGATATTTCATCCTACAACACATGAGTATACATTCTTTCTAGTATACATTCTTTCTAGTGCACATGGAACATTCTCAAGGATAGACAGACCACATGCTGGGACAAAGCTAGCCTCAGCAAATTTAAGAAAACTGAAATTATACCAACTGTATTCACTGATCACAAAGCTTTGAAACTGGAGATCAACTACAGAAAAAAGCAGGAAAAACCACATATACATGGAGATTAAACAACATCTTATTAAAAAATGACTGGATCAGGGGAAACTGGGATGGCTCAGTAGGTTAAGCGCTCGCTTTGTAGCCCTGGAGACCAGGGATCGAATCTCGGCTCCAGCCCGGGTGGACCCATATGCTGAACTGGGAAGTGCCCCATTTCAGTTCTCACTGGGATGAGACCCCGGCCCAGTTCCTGACCTGTGCGGCCCCGCACCCACCTGTGGAGTGAAACTATATGGAAAACTAATGCTGTCAACTATGGAGACTATTCTGGGCCCTCCCCTTTCTCTCTGTCTTTCAAAAATCAATAAAAATAAATCTTTAAAAAAAAAAAAAAAGACTGGATCAAAGAAGAAATAAAAGAGTAAAACATACATAGAAACAAATGACAATGAAAACACAACACAGCAAAATTACTGGGATGCAGCAAAAGCAGTAATAAGAAAAAAATTTATATCATTGTAGGGCTAGCTCAAGAAACAAAACTCACAAGTAAACAACCTAATATCATATCTTAAATAGAAAAAGGAAAAAAACCCAAAACACCCAAAGTCAGCAAAAGGAAGGAAATAATAAAAACTGAAGCAGAAGTAGATGAAATAAAGAATAGAAAAATAGAAAAAATTAATGCAACGAAGAGCTTGTTCTTCAAAAAAATTAATAAAATTGACGGTTAGGCTCACACTAAGGGAAAGAGAAAAGACACAAATAATCCAAATTAGAAATGAAAGGGGAAATTACAACTATGATACCACAGAAACACAAGGGATCATACAAAAATACTATGAAGGGCTATATGCCAAAAAAATTTTGCAACCTAGAAGAAATGGACAAGTTTTTAGAAACATATAGTCTACCAAGATTAAATCAAGAAGAACTGGATAATCTAAATAGACCAATCAGTAGTAAGGTAACTAAAACAATCATCAAAAACCTCCCCAAAAAGCAAAAGCTTGGGACCAGACTGTCTCACCAATGAGTTTTATCAAGCATTTGAGGAGGAACTAAAAGAAAAAGCATTCAACAAGATACAACATGTATATATGATCAAAACACTTAATAAAATGGGTATAGAAGAAAAGTACCTCATCATCATAAAGGACATGTATATGATACCTGATGGGGAAAAACTGAAGCCTATTCTATTAAAATCAGAATCAAGACAGGATGTCCCCTGTCACCACTGCTATCCAATATAGTACTGGAAGTTCTAGCCAGAGCAATCATGGGAAAGAAAGAAATTAAAGGCATCCAAATTAGGAGAGAAGAAATTAAAGTGTCACTTTTTGCAGATGACATGATCCTTTATATAGAAAATTCTAAAGACTCCACCATAAAACTATTAAAAACAATAAATAAATACAGTAAAGTTTCAGGATAAAATACCAATGCACAAAAATCAATTGCATTTTTATATACCAATAACAAGTTCAGAAAAAGAAAAATCAGTACTTTTTATGATTGCAAGAAAACGAATAAAATACCTTGGAATAAACTTAACAAAGAACATGAAGAACTTGTACACTAAAACCTATTAAGACACTACTAAAAGAAATTGAAGAAAACACAAAGAAATGGAAAGATATCCTGTTTTCATGGATTGGAAGACTCAACATAGTTAAAAGGGCCATATTATCCAAAGCAATATACAGTGTTCCCTCGCCACTTCACGCTTCATGTTTTGCGGCTTCAGTGCTTCGCGGGTTTTCCCAAAATATTCATCAAAAAATAAAAATGAAAAAATACAACCATGTCGGCAGCCACATGGCGGAAAGGAGCGTTATTTCATGTGGATGCGCGAGAGAGAAGGATCCCTGCATGTCAAACAAAGAGATGAGTTGACTCAAGAGTCCATCCCACGGGCTCTCATAAAGGCGCGTGATGGGTTTCCGGTGCGACATCGACCAATGAGAGGACGAGTGGATTTATCCCTGTGAGCTGATTGTCTGCGCATCATCGCAGCCTCACCCAGCATCTTCTCTTGTTGTATCTCGCCAGTCTTGTCCATGATGTTGACTGTCTCGCATACTGTATTTTAGTGTTGTGTTGGTGATCACTTGTTTTGTTTAAGCGATAACTTTTTTTATTAATTAAGCCCTTATAATGCCGCCTAAGCGCTGTGCCCCTGCGAAAGCTTCCTCCGGGGCGCGCAAGAGGAAGAAGATGATGACCATCAGCAAAAAAGTGAAACTTTTAGATAGGATCAAAGAGGGCAGAAGTGATGCATCTGTGGCACGCCATTACGGGGTGAAGGAATCTACAGTGCGGTCCATCAAGAAAGAGGAAGCAAACATCCGCAAAACTGCTTCCATAACCTTCAGTAAAGAAGCGAAACGTGTGGTAACTCCGCGTAATAACAGAATTGTGACAATGGAAGCTGCACTGGCATTGTGGATTGCTGATGGCAGGAAAAAGACAGTGAGTTTGGACACTAATATGATCAGGACAAAGGCCAAAGCTCTCTACGACCAAATCTTGCCCGATGACGACAATGAAGAAGAGGCTGAAGAAGGTGCTGACGAACCTCAAGCCAGTACTAGAGCTGCCAGGAGTGATTCGCCTTCTCGAGGACGAGGCTTTTCAGCCAGCAAAGGCTGGTTCGAAAAATTTCAAAAAAGATACGGCCTCAGAAACGTGCTTCTGTATGGTGAGGCTTCCCCTGCTAACAACGATGCTGCTTGTCGTTACGAGGAGGAAAAGTTTCCTAACCTCATCAGTGAGGGAGGCTACCCCTCCCTCACTGAAAACGAAGAGGAAGACGAAGAAGAAACTGAAAAGCGTGGCCTGACCCTGGAGAATCTGCAACAATTGTGCAACATGGCAAGAGTGATGCAACGATTTGCACAAGACATTGACGACAATACGGTTCGAGCTGTCGAGTTCAGCAATCGCGTTGACGGGGTTATGTCCTTGTACAGGGGAATTTTGAAGGAAAAGAAAAAACAAAGACAACAACTACCCATCACCATGTTTCTCTCCAAGGTAAAGCCCCCGGCTCTACCGTTAGCGCCTCCAGCAGAAGAGTCTCCGAGTGAGCCTAAAGCTTCTACGAGTCAAGTGAGAGCCTCTCCTCCCCCACCAACACAAGACTCTTCGCCTCTCTCAGAAAGCAATGTTGATTAATGTTTATTACTGTATAAGGTTTTGTAATTAACCTTATTAATTAGCACTGACACGTTTAAGTAAATACATATATTGTTGTCATTTTTGTCTTAAATGAGTAAAGTATGAATACTGTTTCCATATTTAAAACATTCTTGTACCCGCATACACGAAAATTCCTAGGGGCAAATCCTACTTCGCGGTTTTTCAGCTTTCGTGGAAGGTTCTGGTCCCCATTAACCGCGAAAAACAAGGGATCACTGTACAGGTTTAATGTGATTCCCACCAAAATCCCGCAGGCATTCTTGCAAGAAAGAGAAAAAAAAACCAAAAACTAAATCATCAGATTTGTGTGGAACCACAAAAGACCGTAAATCTCCAAAGGAATCCTAGAAAAAAGAATAAGGCTGGAGGCATCACACGCCCCAATTTCTTTTAACAATGACTTTTTTAAAGATTTATTTTCATTGTTTTTGACAGAGAGAGGGAGACAGAGAGAGACAGAGAAGGGGGAGGGCCCCAAGCAGTTTCCATAGTAGCATGTCATTAATTTTCCACATAGTTTCATCCACAGGTGGGTGTGGGTCCGCTCAGGGTGGGAACCGGGCAGGGGGCCTCCCACATCAGAAGCAGGCCCCAGTAAGAACCAAAATGGGGGCACACCCCAGGTCAGCATATCGGTCTTCACAGGCAGAGGCCAGGATTCGATCCTCGAACGCTGGGGCTGCAAGCCAAGCATTCAACCTGCTGAGCCATCCGGGCTTCCCACACTCCCTGATTTTGATCTATACTATGTCAATAATCAAAACAGCTTGGTATTGGCAGAAAAAGACACACAGACAAATGGATCAGAATCAAAAACCCAGGGAATACCAGGATGGCTCAACGAGTTAAGCGCTTAATCCTGGCCCTGGACCATGTGATCCTATGTGCTGAACTGGGGTGTGTCTCTGCTTTAGTTCTCACCAGGGCAAGCCTCCTATGTGAGAGGCACCCAGTTTCACTCCTGCCCTAAGCAGGAGGCCAACAGCCAGTTCTTGCATTGCGCAGCCCCACCCCCACCTGTGGAAGGAATCAATGTTGTAAACTAATGAGGTGCACCATGGAGACTAGTCTCAGCTCTCCCCCTTCTCTCTCTCTCCCTTTGTCAAAAACAATAAAAATAAATTAAAAAAAAAAATGAATCGAAAACTCAGAAACAAACCCACAAATATATGGACAGATAATTTTTTATGAAAGATATACAATGGGAAAATATAACTGGGAATAAATAAATAAAATATACCGGTAAATACAAAAAAATATTCAATGGGAAAAAAATACCTTTTCAGTAAATGGTGCTGGGGAAATTGGAAAAACACTTGCAAAAGAATGAATCTGGAATGTAAACTATCACCACATGCCAAAATTAAGTCCAAATGGATTAAAGACCTCCACATAAGACCCAAAAAAATAAACTATACAGAAGAAAACATCAATACTAAACTTATAGACCTTGGATTCAGGGAGGAATTTATGAACCTCACCTCAAAGGGAAGGGAAATAAAAAGCTTCTACACAGCAAAAGAAAGCATCAACAAAACAAAGAGAGAACCAATCAAATGGGAGACAATATTTGCAAACATTACCTCTGATAAGGGGCTAATATCTAAAATATATAAAGAGCTCATACAACTCAATAACAACAAAAAACAAACAATCCAATTAAAAGATAGGCAGAGGACCTGAACAGTCACTTCTCCCATAAAGACATACAAATGGCAAACAGATATGAGAAAAAATGCTCAACTTCTCTGGCTATTAGGGAAATGCAAATCAAAACCACAATGAGGTAGCACTTCACACCACTTAGAATGGCTATTATTAAGAAGACGAAGAATAACAAGTGTTGGAGAGGTTGTGGAGAAAAAGGAACCCTCATACATTGCTGGTGGTAATGCAAACTGGTAAAATCACTATGGAGGACAGTATGCAGGTTCCTCAAAAATTAAGAATAAAGAGATGTTAAGATAGCTCAGCGGATTAAGCGCTTGTTTGCAACCCAGAAATCCAAGGATCAAGTCCTAGCCCTGGCCTGTGCAGACCCATGTCCTGAACTGGGCTGTGGTTCCAACGTGAGAGGCACCCAGTTCACTTCTCCCCAGGGAGAGCTTCCCATGTGGAAGGCCACTAGTTTGGCCCCCAGCTCGTGTGGGTATGCCTACCATGTGGGAGGCCCCCAGCCGGGCTCTCCCCCTGCGAGGCTCCCCGCCCACCTGTGTGAAATAAAACTATGTAGAAGATTAAAGACCCTACAACAATGGGGACTGCTTTGGGCCCTTCCCTCTGTCTCTGTCAAAACAATAAAATCTTAAAAAAAAATTTAAGAACAGAGATACCATTCCATCTGGCAATCCCCTTTCTGGACGTCTACCCCCCAAATTTGAAACCCTTAGTCTGCAAAGATATATGTACACCAGTGTTCACTGCAGCAGTATTCACAGTGGCCAAATCATGGAAACAACCAAAGAGTCTTTTGATAGATTAGTGGATAAAGAAGTTGTGGCACATTGGATCCTACTCAGCCTTAAGAAAAGATCAAATACGGCCATTTACGACAACATGGATGGACCTTGATTATCACCATGAAAAGCAAAATAAGCCAGATAGAAAAAAACCAAGAACCATATGACTTCACGCATATGTAGAACATTAAAGTGAAAAAGCAACAAAGAAGCAAAAACTCAGGGACACAGTCAATACTTTACTGGTTACCTGAAGGTGAGAGGGGAGGGGGTCGGAAGAGGAGGGAGGGGGACTCACATATATGGTGATGTAAAGAGAACTGACTCTGGATGGTGAACATATAATGCAACCAACACACAGATGATATACTGTAGAGTTGTACACCTAGAATCTATGTACTTTTTACTAACCAATGTCATCGCAATAAATTTAAAACAAAAATACTGTAAATATATTTCCTCTTCCTTATAATTTTATTAATAACATTTTTTTCTAGTTTACTTTATTGTAAGAATACAGTATATAACACACATAACATACAAAATATACATTAATTGTTTATGTTATCAGTAAAGCTATTAGTAAAGTTTAGGGAGAGTCAAATTATATGCAAATTTTCCACTTCACAGTGGGTGGCGCCCAGTGTTACTCAATGGTCAACATTTTTAACTATAAAACTCAAAGCACACAGGATCCACTCATACCAAAACTCTCTCCACACAATATGAGTGAAGCTAAACTGCCTTCATTGTCCTCTGATGACCACTTGTACCTAAATCGAGAAGTCTGTCTCCTGGGCGATTCCATCTCCAACCTTCAAGTTGTTGATGCTCTGTATATTGTAGCCGTCTGTCATGGAATACAACTCTTATGATGCTCTATGAAATAAGTGGGGAAAATGAGTACTTCTCTAAAATGTTCCAGATAAAATGCAGAAGCATTTTCATTTCTTATGCATTCCTATAATAGAAGAGCATACAAAAACAAATTGTTTTAAACACTTTATAAATTAACTGTTTTGTTCTTATATACCTGGATTATGGGTTAAGAATTATAACTCAGAATTATTTGGTGCACAGAATTGTAACTCAAAATTAAAAAAGCACAAATAAAATGGTTAATCTGGTCTAATTCTTTGAAACTTGATATTGCAATTCAAAATTAATTCATGAGCAAGAATTGCAGTTCTAGGCAGAAAACATCAGATGCACACAGGAATTGCTAAAATGAAAAGGTGGTATAAACAGAGACAGAGAAACCCAGGCATAATGGTTAAGACTGTTAATTTAAAATAATAGTTCATTGAGTTTCTTTAAAAAGACAGTCAAGAGGTATGTGTGGAGATCTGCATCCCTGCCAAAAGAGAACCTATATGCAAAATTCATTCTCAATTATTTAACCTTAAAGTAAGGTTATATGACATAGTAAGCAAAAACACACAAACAAAAACAACTAACGTGTTTATCCAAACACTCAAGTGAGAGGCTTTAATTCAATTCCACATACTCTAGGCCAAGTCTCTATTCTCCATCAACCCTCTCCTTCACCTCCTACAGGTTTGGGGTGCCAGTTATGGTTTCATTCATTCCAGGAACAGCACTGACAGGTCATCATAATGCATTCAGATACCAGATTTGTATTACTCTGTTTCTGACATTTGCAAATAACTGTTTCTCAGACTACGAGGTCTGACAATTAAGTTTGCAAACTTGCCGCTGTGAGCTTCCATTGGGAGCACCATACAAACAACTCAGTAAGGTTTCATAACCTTGGTATATCAGTGTCTCACAGCTGTGTTCATGTTAACATGTGGTAGGGTCTTGCTGAGTGGCATTCACTGTTGTTGCCGCAAGTATTCGTGTGTTGTCACAAGAATGTCAGACCTTGAATTAGAGCAACAAACAAACATTAAGTTTCTTGTTAAACTTGCCAAGAGTGAAGTGAAATCAGGGACATGCTAGTCCACGTTTATGGGGATAATGCCACGAAGAAAACAGCAGTGTACAAATGGATTAGATGTATTTCAGAGGAGAGAGAAAGCATCACTGATGAAGAGAGGTCTGGGGGGATAGTAACAAACAGAACTGACAAAAATATTGCAAAAATTTGTTAATTGTGTGTCAAAATCACCAGCTGACTGTGAGAAACATAGCAAACCAAGTAAACATCGATAGAGGAACAATTAGAAGGGAAGATGGGATGGCTCAATGGGTTAAGCGCTCACTTTGCAGCTCCAGGGACCGAGGATTGAATCCCGGCCCCAGCCTGTGCGAATCCATATGCTGAACTGAGGAGTGCCCCAGTTCAGTTCTCACCGGGGTGAGACCCCGGCCCAGGTCCTGCCCTGTGCAGCCCTGCGCCCACCTGTGGAATGAAACTATGTGGAATAACCAATGATGTGCAGCTATGGAGACTGTTCTGGGTCCTATATCTCTCTCTCTGTCAAAGATAATAAAAATAAATCTTAAAAAAAAAAAGAAACAAATAGAAAAATTTTGTCATGAGAAAGGTGTGTGCAAAAATGGTCCTGAAGAAACTCATTGATGAACAAAAGCGAAAGAGAGTTGGAATTTGTTAAGACCTTTTGCAGAGGCAAGGTGATGTTCTGGGTTGTGTTATCACTGGTGATGAAATATGGGTGTACCAGTACAACCCTGACAAAGTGTCAAAGTGCACAATGGAAGTCAGCCAATTCTCCATGTTCTGACAGTCCAACTCAAGAGTCCAAATGATGTTGCTAACCTTTTTTGATATCAGAGGGATTGTTCAAGATGAATTTGTATCTACTGGGCAGTCAACCAAGCTGACTATTTGGAAATGCTGAAAAGGCTGTGTGGAAAAGTTAAGATGAAAACGACCTGAACTTTTTCCCAAAAACTCATGGCTCTTGCATCACAACAATGCACCAGCTCACAAGGCACTGTCTGTGAGGGAGTTTTTAACCAGTAAATAACTGTATTGAAACATTCTCCCTACTCACCTGATCTGACCCCCAATGACTTCTCCCTTTACCCAAAGATAAAGGAAATATTGAAGGGAAGACATGTGAATGACACTCAGGACATCAAGGGCAATATGACAACGATGGCTGATGGCCATTCCAGAAAAAGAGTTCCAAAATTGCTTTGAAAGGTAGACTAAGTGCTGGTGCTATGTCAGTATATAGCATCCCAAGGGGAGTACTTCTAATGTGACCATAAGTGATATTCAGCAATGAAGTGTGCAGTAAGGACTTTTTCTAGGTTGAGTTCTCAAACTTAATTGTCAGACCTCGTATGATACAGTAAGATAATCATATTTCCAACAGGGTCTCTGCTGGTTTGAATAGGAAATAATTTGTTAGCAATACATATACCGTATTTTCCGGCGTATAAGACGACAGGGCGTATAAGACGACCCCCTAATTTTACAGTTAAAACATAGCTTTAGGCCTATATTTGCTGTATAAGACTACGACCGGGCGTATAAGACGACCCTAGTCTTATACAGCGAATAAAGGCCTAAACCTATGTTTTAACTGTAAAATTAGGGGGTCGTCTTATATGCCTGGTCGTCTTATACGCCGGAAAATGTAAACTAAGGTGGCCAGATTTTAACATTGGTAAAGCGGGACACCATTGACCGGGGGTGGGGGGGTCGGGGGGGGGAAGGGGGTTCTTGATTAAAAATTTGGTCTATCTCCGCCATTCCCTAGCTTGTTGTGCATTCTTTCCAAAAATTGGGACTTTTTTAAAATGCCGCGGGACGTGGAACAAATTGTTAGAAATCGGGATGTCTGGTCACCCTGCTATAAACACTACTGT
Organism: Craseonycteris thonglongyai; assembly: GCA_004027555.1. Classification (NCBI taxonomy): domain Eukaryota; kingdom Metazoa; phylum Chordata; class Mammalia; order Chiroptera; family Craseonycteridae; genus Craseonycteris; species Craseonycteris thonglongyai. Next base: position 10,130 of record PVKE010026863.1, read on the forward strand.
AGTGGCCCTGACTCAACCCGCACCACTCTGCCCCAATAACATCTAAAATGTAGTTAAACATTTTGAAGGGAACCATTTAAAAGTAGCAATATTTTAAGTGAGATTGTTAAAAAGGAGGCGAGTAGTTAGGAAAGATGTGGGAGAAGCCTACAGAGGCGTGACTGCCGCTTGGCTCCACGCCCATCTTCTCCTCCTGCCCGGTTCTGCAGGGAACAGCACCCACTTCACACCACCTGCTGGCAGCACAGGGCATAGGCTGGTGGTGGCCTCAGGTTCACATTTGCTGGGAGGTTGATCTCTCAGAAGAAATTACAGCACAGAAAATGTCATGACTTTTATTATTCTACATTCACTAAGAACCAGGTGAAACACAAATATTTAGATGGACATAGTTTGAAAATATAGCTTTCAGATTTAACAGGTTTATTAAAAAGCCCCATTATTGTAGGTCAGACGAAGATACACAGTAAATAATATGAAAGGAGGACTATAGTTAAGAATTGTAAGACAAAAGCAAACTTCTTAAATAAAAATGGAAGGGAAAAAACCCGTTATTTGCAAGTTCTGACTAAAAAGAGACTGAACATATAAGACTGAAACAGAATAAGCAAAAAAAGCACATCACTGACCACATTAAGCACATTCAAGTAGTTCCAAAGCACCTTTGAGAGCCCAGCACTTGGCTCCCCAGACGCCCCCACAAGAGTAGAGTCAAAGATCATGGGGCCAAGAAACTAAACTCTATAGCTGCAGGTTGTTTTAGGGATCTTCTAGATGAAGAAGGATGTGATTTTTTAAAAGTTCATCCTATAGTCTTTGGCAGTAGTACGACTGTAGCTCTGAATCCCAGGAGAGAGCTCAAAATATAACTGGATGTATTCTGGCACATCCAGCAAAAAGAAGACATGTAGATGTAATTAATTTAAAAACTTTTAAAAATTAGCCCTTTCTAATCTGTAAATTAACTGTTTAGAGATACTGATACTTTTAAAATAGTGCTTTTGTCTAGGTGTAATGTCAGGAAAACAACTATTCTGCACTTACAGCTGGGTGGTTTCCCTACAGTCAACAGTCCACTATCTCACGAGGAAGAGTTATTTTTTGCCTGAATTTCTTAACTTACATTAATTTTATGTACTAAATGTTTTTACATATTTTAATTGAGAACGAAATCCAAGGAAGCTGAACCTAAAGCAGTCATGCTCAATTTATTTAACCTGTCATTCCAACTTAGTCTGACAGGTCTTTTAACTAGCTTGACAAAAATAGTTCAAACATTAAGTTTCACTATTAAATTGGTTATTTCTAAATCTTCCCACCAATTTAGGGAATTGCCCTAGAAAGCCTGCTTGTCTTCACTGATAGATGACAAACTGCTTCAGAACTTACTTCAATGCTTTGATGGAAACTTGATTTTGGCATTTTAGCAAAATGCCAAAGTTTGTTATATTTTCCTTAGGACACTGAATAGTAATGAATTATGAACTTGGTTAAAATATCATTTAAAAGGAGTTAAAATAATGAATTATGGGGGGGGGGGGGGGGACACCGGGATAGCTCAGTAGGTTAAGTGTTAACTTTGCAGTCCTGGGGACTGAGGATTGAATCCCCGCCCTGTTGAGTATGGACCCATATGTTGAACTGGGGAGTGCTTCACATGCAGGAGGCCCCAGTTCGGTTCTCACCTCCAGGTTCAGCCCCTGGCTCAAGGGGCCGTGCCTCCCATGTGGGAGGCCCCCCGCTCAGTTCCCGCCCTGCGTGGCCCCCGCCCACCTGTGCTGACCAAGACCATGTCAAAAACTGATGACATACAACTATGGAGACTGCTCTGGGCCCTCCCACTTCTCTCTGTTTCTTCAATCTCAGTCTCTGCCAAAAACAATGAAATAAATCTTAAAAAAAAAAACAATTATGAATTATATAGATGCCAGGATGGCTGAGGTTGAGTGCTTGCCTTATAACCCCAGGGTCTGAGGATCAAGTCCTGGCTCCAGTATGTGAGAACCCATATGCTGAACTGGGGTGTGCTTCCCTTATGGGAGGCCTCCTGTTCGGGTTCCACCAGGGCAAGCTTCCCATGTGGGAGGCCCTGGTTTGACTCCCACCTGGGGTGGGCTTCCCATGCAGGAGGCCCCCAACTCGTAGGGGAGTGACTCCCATGCAAGAGTCCCCGGGTTGGTTCTCATCTTCCATGGCCCCCCTGCCCACCTGTGTGGAATTAAACTGTAGAAAACTAATAACATGCAACTATGGAGACTGCTCTGGGCCCTCCCCCTTTCTGTCTCTGTCAAAGTAATCAAGTCTTTTTTTAAAAATTATGAACTAATAAATTCTATAGTCCAGCCAAAAAATAAAAAAGAAAGAAAAGCAAGCAAGCACAGAGGGAAATAGAGGACACAAGACTGGCGAATTGTTGATATCTATTGTAGCTGCCAAAACTTATTTATGAGAACCCATGATACGAGTGTGTTTATCACAGGCTCCAAATGATACATACATGTGGATTCTTCACACCATGATCTCTACTTCTGGGTATGTTTAAATTTTACCATAATAAGAAATATTTAAAAAGAAGTTTTTAAACATTTTGGGGAAGCAAGCTGGAATGGCTAAGCGAGTTAAGCGCACGCTTTGCAGCCCCAGAGCCCAAGGATCAAATCCTGACTCCGGCCCATGTGGACCCATATGCTGAACTGGGGTATGGCCCCAGTTCAGTTCTTGCTGGGGCCTATGCAGGAGGCTCCCAGCCCTGTTCCTGCCCTGTGCAGCCCCATGCCCACCTGTGGAGTGAAACTATATGGAAAACTAGGGCTGTTAACTATGGAGACTGCTCTGGGCCCTCCCCCTTCTGTCTGTCAAAAAATAAAAATAAAAAATAAATTTTTTTTTTTTTTTTATTCAGAACCTCAATACAGGGTCCATCAAGCCCTATTTCATTTATAGAGGAACCCATAATTAAAACCATTTTTTTACTGTTTTACACTGATGTTTTTACACCAGCATCTTAAGAGTCATCAAATGTAACTTTCACAGTGACAGGCATTCACTCACACCTTCCCTTAAAAAATATATTACCAGTTTGAATTTTAACCAGGTGTGGTATAGCTGGCAGGTTTCTGCAAAGGTGAACAAGGTGCTGGCCAATGGCTGGTCTGACAACAAGCCAGCTGGGCATACTGTGAAAATCTTAGATTCCTAAGTTTCCTAGGCACTGAAAATTGAGAGCTATTAGTCTGGTTCCTTGACAAGCCATAGCTATTTGTCATTAGCATCCACTAGTTCAAATAGGGATTGCTCACTGAGAACAATACTGACAACCTTCTTACATAGTGAGTCCAATCACTGTTTGCTACAGGTCAGAATGCCAACAGGAGAGAATTTAAAAAATATACGACTATTAGAGTCACCCTCGAGGGAAATGCCCGAACCCACTGATTGAGCACAAACACGATAAACTCAAAGTGCAAATGGCAAATGTAGGGATGGGCAAATAACCTCTCCTTCTGTTCTAAGTATACTAGGAGTGCTGAGCATCAGAAGCAGAAATCTGGAGAGCTCACTCCAGATTGGCAAGACAATGATCCAGTGGGTATCAGACACCCCCTATCTTTTCCCTCAACCTACCATAGGATTGAGTGCTTCCCGTCCCAAGGAGTTAGAGAAGTATCAAAATATCCCAAAGACGCTCAGGCCTCCAGATGCTGGGCAGATGGCTTTCCAAGACATGCTAAATTTGCTATCATTAGTATTAGTATCTACCCCTCTACCAAGATGGCCTTTCACATACTCGCCCTTCAAAAAGATCCACAGATGGGAGTTTTTCCATTGGAATGTCTCTCCATGCTGAAGACCCAGAACCACCTGGGCCCTGACATGCCTCTCTGTGGAAGATGGAAGGGTTAAGAGAATTCACGCCTGCTTCACATCTGCTAATATTTAGTTACATTGAAGTTCTGCCTTTTCCTAATTAAACTTCTTCCATAAACCTTGTCCTATAATGCTATATAATTATCATAAACTGTGGTGCATTGTAAGTAGAGGCTAGAAGAACCCACCTTGCATGACAGTGGTGGGGGTGGGAATGGTTCTGAAGATATATCCTACAAGCAATGTGTTGGTGGCCAATCGCTATGCCTCCTATACTTGGAATGGCTAAATTCTCCATTCAGTAGGGTGAACAGAGATTTCATATCTTACTTAAGAGAAATTTTAAAAGGTAAAATAAAAGAACTTTTTAAAGTTTCATTTAAACACATGTCCTTCTTCCATATTATCTTTTACTTTTACAGAGAAATAAAGTTTTGAGTGGTGGTAGGTCTTTCCCCCTGCCACAGATAAAACTAATTTTTCTGTAGTACCTTTCCAAAGGGCTTTCATATTTACTTCATCCAGTAACTGCTATAATTCCTACTTTACATATGAGTTAATAAAAGAGCTCAAAAAGTTAAAAGTTTAAGCATTATGGACACTCAATAGTTTGGTGGTTACCTGGAGGGGTGGGGTGGGGGGAGGGAGAGTTGTGTGGGGAGGTGGGAGTGGGCACCGGATATATGGTGGTAGAGGGGGAGCCGATTATGGGTGGTGGGCACATAGTGCGATGCATGGGTGATGTGATATATGGACTTGTGCATTGGGAAACTGTCTAATTGTTACCAACCAATGTCACCCCATTAAATTTAACAATAAAAAAATAATAAAAAAAGTTAAAAGTTTTAGCATACCTATTAAAGTGAAATTAAATTATTTTGTAATAAAAACTCTTGAAGCAAATCTGCTTTCTAAAATCACTGCAATATCTCTTCGAAATTTTAATAGATTGACCTTACCTTTACCAATTTTCCAGTGATTTCAGGCATATCTCCCATTTTCCGATTATCCAGCATCCGAATTTCATAAGACTGACCTATTTAAAGAATATCACTCTGTTTAACATAAAAATTTAGCTATCTCTCAAAACATACAATTACCCAATGCTAATTTGCTAGAAAAGCAAATTCAGGTGTACCTTTTTCTTTTCTGCAAATCACACAATCTTTTCCTTCTTACACTATTACAGGAGACTGAAAAGTTTCTCTCAAATTTGTTTTCATTCTCATCTGTTACTCTCTCACATTAAATTTATATTATGCATGCATGCATTATCCGAAGCCAATTTATTTGTTAAGATTTTTATTGTTTGAAAGAAGGTGAAAGAGAGAGCGAAAGAAGGGGGAGGGCCCACAGCCATCTTCATAGTTGTACACCATTAGTTCTGACATGGTTTTACTTCACATACGTGATGTAGGGCCACACAGGGTGGCAAATGAACTAGGGGCCTCCCGCATGGGAGACAAGAACCTTTGTCGCCATCCTGGTTGTTACCAGTTATATCACGGTTCAGCATATAGGTTTACACAGGCTGGGGCCAGGAATAGAAACCCAGACCTCATGATTGCAAGGCAAGTGCTCAACCACTGAGCTATCCTGGCATCCCTGAGAGACCAATTTTTAAAACAGCTTTAATGATATATAACGTACATATCATAAAATTCACCCTTTTACGGTATACAATTAATTAGTTTCAGTATATCCACAGTTGTGCAACCATCAGTTATCAATTTTAGAGCATTTTCATCACCCCAAAAAGAACTCATACACATTAGCAGTCACTCCTCACCACTCCCACTCCCCAAGTTCCTTGCAACCACTAATCAACCTACTTTCTGTCTTTAGGGATTTGTGTACTTTGGACCCTTGATATAAATGGCATCACATAGTATGAGACCTTTTGTGACTTGCTTCTTTTACTAAGCATAATGTTTTCAAGGTGTATGCACATTGCAGCATGTAGTAATATTACATTTCTTTTGGTTTGCTTTTTGTCCTTTGCCAAATACTATTCTATTGCATGAACATACCATATTTTGTTCATCCATTCATCAGCTGATGGGAGTTTGGATTGTTTCTACTTTTTGGCTATAATGAATAATGACAGTATGAACATTTGCATACAGATTTTTTGTGAGCCAAGGTCAAATTTAAATCCTGGAGCTCTCTCTTATGTCCAATGAATCCCAACTCATACTTCTCACCACTTAGTGTTCATAAGAAAACACAAATAGATATTCACTCACTAATATATATAGTTAGGAAAATAAGCAGCTGCCAAAACAATGTACTTTCACACCCCAAAAATGATCTATTTCTGGATCATGTTATTAAATAAAAATGACAGTATAATTTGACATGTAGAAAATCAGTAGGAATTAAAGAGAGTACTTCTAGTAACATATTAAGTTGACGTGCTTTATGATGTAACTACCAATATCTTGTCCACACTACAGTGGGGAATAAAAAAAATATACAGAGTACTAGATCATAGGATTAAAATATACAATAAAGGGTCATCAAAATATAACCAGATCACTCCAAGAGTGGTGTGGAGAAGAGAAACTATATATATAGTATGTTACTAAGGATAGTCCTTAAATTCATTCAGCAGATTGAGAGGTTAACACTAAAAAACATCTTCATGGCAAGAGACATTTTTAAAAAGTTACATTTGCAGCATACATAATAATGGATCTGAACTGAGAAGGAACAGTAACAATTTTAAAAATAAAGCATATGAATAGATATCATTGAAAAATATGCCATTATACATTTAAAATTATGCTCATTTAAGAAACACAAAATATTTGTACTAATTAAAAAATAATAGTCTTTCTGAAGAGCAATCTGGCTGTAACTGTTAACAAGTTAAATACTGTATCCTTCAACTTGGGAATTTAGGTTAATCAAGACAAACAGAAAAAAATGCAAGATGGGGAATACTGGCAACTCTCAGGCACAAAGGGTAATCTCCCTTATACAAAAATAACTCCTACAAAACTGCTAATAAATTTCCAACATCCCTAGAAGAAAAAAATGAGTAAATGATATGAACATGTGGTTAACAAAAAAAGGAAATGCCAACAGTTCTTAAACATATTAAAAAGGGAAGCCGGGATGGCTAAGCAGGTTGAGCACTCGCACTGTAGCCCCGGGGTCCAAGGATCAAGTCCCAGTCCCAGCCTGTGTAGATCCATATGCTGAACTGGGGTGTGCTTCCCACCCTAGTTCAGTTCAGCTCCTGCCCAGGGTGTGCCCCATGCTCACCTGTAGACTAAAACTATGTGGAAAACTGATGACATACAACTATGGAACTGCTATGGGCCCTCCCCCTTCTCTCTCTCTCTGTCAAAACAATAAATATCTTTTTAAAAAATGAAAAAAAAAATATTAAAAGATATTTAGCCATTAGAGAAATGCAAATTAAAGCCACCCTGAAATCATTTTTCACCTATCAGATTTGTATAAATCTCTCTAGTTTGAGTTAAGTCTAAAGGGAAACAATCACACTCATATACTGATAGTAGTAGAGATGGAAGAAGCAGGCACTCTGGGCATTTTGAAGGTAGAGCTTAAGCACTGTCTAGTGCATTAAAAGTGTAAAAGAAGAGCTCAGTATTTTTGGCTGAGGAATTCCTTCACAAGGTGAAAATCACAGAGTAGACATAGAGAAAAAAACTAAGAGTGCAGCTAAATATATATATTAAATCTGAGACCCCCTTTGGACATCCAAGTCAATAACCAAGTTGATTTACAAATACAGTGTTCCCTCGTTTTTCGCGGTTAATGGGGACCAGAACCTTCCGTGAAAGCTGAAAAACCGCGAAGTAGGATTTGCCCCTAGGAATTTTCTCATTGGTCGATGTCGCACCGGAAACCAATCACACGCCTTTATGAGAGCCCATGGTATGTCCTCTGAGTCAACTCATCTCTTTGTTTGACATGCAGGGATCCTTCTCTCGCGCGCATCCACATGAAACAACACTCCTTTCTGCCATGTGGCTGCCAACATGGTTGTATTTTTTCATTTTTATTTTTTGATGAATATTTTGGGAAAACCCGCAAAGCACTGAAGCCGCAAAACATGAAGCGCGAAGTGGCGAGGGAACACTGTATGTAGCTAAGAGGAAGAGATGCCAGATGGAGATATTAATAGGAGACTTTTCAGGGTACAGCTGTAGATAAAGCTATTTAAAGACAGGATCATCTAAGGCAGTGGTTTTCAACTGCTGGTCTGCAGACCAGGTCTGGTCTGCCACAAATTTTCTGCTGGTCCATGAAATATTTTGCTATTCTCAGGATGTATTTATGTAAAGAATAAATTTGCTTCAGTGTGATTTAAACAATTTCTCGGACCAGCAGTTATAAACCACTGATCTAAGAAATGAGTGGAGAAAAAAGGAAGGTCGAAGAACTTCTCTGGGATAAAGAGAACAATCCAAAAAAAGCAGCCAGTAGGGAAGGGGGATGGCTCAGTGGGTTGAGTGCTCATCTTGCAGGCCCAGGGTCCAAGGATGGTATCCTGGCCCCAGCCTGTGAGGACCCATATGCTGAACTGGGGTGTGGTCCCAGTTCAGTTATCAGTGGGGAACCTTCCCATGTGGGAGGCCCTCGGTTCAGCTTCAGACCCAAGCATGCTTCTCGTGTAGGAGGCCCCCAACCCAGTTCCTGCCCTGTGCAGCCCCGTGCCCACCTGTAGAGTGATCTGTACTGAAAACTGATGTACAACTATGGACACTGCTCTTGCGCACCCCGCTACCCCACCCCACCCCGCCCACAGTCTCTCTCTCTCTCTCTCTGTCAAAAACAATAAAAATACATCTTTAAAAAGCAGCCAGCAAGATGACAGGTGGACTAAGTGCAGAGTATCCTGGACGCCCTATCATCTGGCTACCAAGGAGGAAGAAGAGATACACACTCAGATATACATATACCTAACATTGTGTTACAACTGCCTACAGTATTCACGATTACCTTGTGATCCTCAAAATTCTCAGGACTGAAAAAAAACAAATTAAGAAGAAATCTCAATGGTCCTATCTCCTTTTGTATAATTTCCTAGTCAATCTAACGAGAATACTTTTGTACTCAATATAGTTAGTTCAATCTACTTCCACAGATCTCAAGATTTGTTGCTCCTATATTAAAGCACTATAGATCTTTATTTTTCTAAAATCCAGTTTTGTTTTGTTTTTTGAAAGGCTCTTTAACACTTACGCTTCAAACTGTTTCCCTATTGGAAACTATACGTACTCAACTAATTTAGAAATCTGGGGATGCTGGGATAGCTCAGCAGTTGAGCTCTTGCCTCACAATTGGGAGGTCCAGGGTTCGATTCCTAGCTCCAAATCCATATGCTGAACTGTGGTAAAACTGGTAACCGCTGGGATGGCTGAATGGTGAAGTTCTTGCCTCCAATGCAGGAGGCCCCCAGTTTGGTTCCCGCCCTGTATAGCCCCACATCCACCTGTGTGGAAAAAAACCATGTCACAACTAATTATGTACAACTATGGAGACTGCTCTGGGTTCTCCCAACATCTCTCTCTCACCTCCTCTCAAAACTATAAATCTTTAAATAAATAAATAAATCTCTCTCCATGCACAATTTTCTTCAAGGGTATTATCTACAGAGTGAACTATCAGACTTCTATTGGTTTAATTTCTTCTTCTATTTTATCCTTTTCCATTAATTCTTTTTTTTTTCTTTTAAGATTTATTTATTGTTTTTGACACAAAGAGAGACAGAGAGAAGGGGGAGGGCCTAGAACAGTCTCCATAGTTGCACATCATTGGTTTTTCCACATAGTTTCATTCCACAGGTGGGCTTGGGGCTGCATAGGGCAGGAACTGGGCTGGGTTCTCGCCCCAGTGAGAACTGAACTGGGGGAACTCCCCAGTTCAGCATACGGGTCAGCATGGCCAGAGCGGGGATTCGATCCTCGGTCCCCGGGGCTGCAAAGTGAGCGCCTAACCCACTGAGTCATCCCAGCTTCCCATAATTCTTTTAATAACACAGCTTCCTGAGCTATCTATCAGTCTAGGGCAGGGGTGGCAAAACTTTTGGCGATTGAGTGCCAAAGTTTATGCAATAAGAGTATACTCGCTCGACTCACGGGCAAACCCATCGAGTGAGATAGAGGTATCGATTATTTTTATGTCTATAAGAGGCATAGGATGTTTTTGTAACAAAAAACAGTAATTCCACGTGCCAAAATAATTGCTCTGCGTGCCACTTTGGGCACGCGTGCCATAGGTTCGTCACCCCCGGTCTAGGGTATAAATGAAATATAAAGATGGTCCCATTATTAATAAAGTACAAGGTTAATATAAACAATAATATTCTATGGGTTGCTAGTCCTATTTTTAGCTTTATCTTCTGAATTTACTTTTCATGTTTTGATTTTTTTATTCTTTTGGCTTAGAAATGCAAAAGCACTGACAGGGTTGAAAATATAACTGTTGTGAGTTCATGTCCCCACCCACCTTTGAATATAGACAGTAAATTTAGTTTCATCAGATAAGACTCTAGAGACACATTCAGCCCAAGATGTGACAGCCAAAGCATTTGTTTCTAAGGGCCTAATATAGAACTTTAAAATAAGAAGCAAAGCTAACCTCAAGGAAATCTACTACAGTGTAAAATGAAATTAACAAACAATGAGTTATTCCCTGCCTAATGATGCTTTGGTCAACAACAAACCACATATATAAGGGTGGTCACATAAGATTATAACGGAGCTGAAAAATTCTTATCTAGTGATACTGTAGCCATCAAAATGTCCTAACACATTAATGTCCTAGGGCTCCACAATCTACCACTCACTAACTCACCTAGATCAACTTTTCTACCCCTGCAAGCTCCATTCACATTAAGTGCCATACTTAAGTACCATTTTTTGTCTTTTATACCATATTTTTACTGTACTTTCTCTATGTTTAGATACACATATACTTACCATTGTCTACAGCAGGAGTGTCTGATCTTTTGTTTTCCCTGGGCTACATTGGAAGAATTGTCTTGGGCCACACATAAAATACACAAACACTAACCATAGCTTATGGGCTAAAACACACACACACACAAATCTCATGTTTTAAGGAAGTTTATGAATTTGTGTTGGACCACATTAAAAGCTGTCCTGGGCTGCATGTGACCCAGATTGGATAAGCTTGGCCTATAGTATTCAGTATAGTTACATGCTATATAGGTTTGTAGCCTTGGGGAAATAGTATATACCATATAGCCCAGGTGTGTACCATACAGGTAGGTTTGTCTAAGTGCACTCCGTGATGTTTGTATGATGCCAAAAATCACCTGACACATTTCTCAGAATGTATCCCTGTTAAGCAACACATGACTGTATTTTTAATTCAACAGGCATGTTATTTCCTAAGGCCTAAAACCTGTTTGCAAAGTAGCTAATAATAGTTCATTATTATAGGATTCTCCAAGTAGAATTAGTCTCAAATGAACAGGTATTTCTAAATCCAAAAGCAACAACGAGCCAATCAGAAATAAATCCAGGGGTTTAGATCAGAAGTGCCACTCATATGATGAGGTATGAAGGCACCAAAGACTCAACAGGAACTGTAAAACATGGACTGCCTATTCCAACTACCGGTAAAATTCCTGCAAAAAGGGAGTCAGGAGACTATACAGAATTTACTTTTTCTCTTTATGGTATTACACAATGGAAAATATTCTTCAGCAATAGTTGTCTAAGAGGCAGAAGCTGAACAATGAGTTTTAAGGGGAGACTTATTAGCAGTGAACAATCTATGGCCAAAGAATGGTGCATGCTGTTCACAGTGGCCAGAACATGGAAACAACCAAAATGCCCTTCGATAGATGACTGGATAAAGAAGATGTGGTACATTTACACAATGGAATACTACTCAGCGATAAGAAATGATGAAATACAGTCATTTCTGGCAACATGGATGGACCTAGAGACCATCTTATTAAGTGAAATAAGTCAGAATGAAAGAATCCGGAAA
>PVKE010026864.1:0-21987 GCA_004027555.1 Craseonycteris thonglongyai
CGCTGGGGCGTGCCTCCCATGCAGGAGGCCCCTGGCCTGGTTCCTGCCCTGCAAGGCCCTGCGCCCACCCATGTAGAATGAAACTATGTCAAAAACTGATGACATACAACTATGGAGACTGTTCTGGGCCCTCCCCCTTCTCTCTCTGTCTCTCTCTCTCTCTGTCAAAAACAATAAAATAAGTCTTAAAAAAAAAAAAACAAAAAAAAAAACCCTACATACACAAATACACACCGCCCAACTTTAGGCATAAATACAAACATACACACAACTCCATGTGCACAGCAGGGTATATAAGCTCATAGACATCTGCTAGGCAGAGTACATTATGTGCCACGGCCACAAACACATATGACCCAGGATATACCTACACAGGCACACAGCACAGCCATGAGCATGTGTGTGGCATCCCCTTACAGGCCCAAGTACCCAGCCCAGGATCACAGATGTGCACACAACAGAGAGGCCTGTGCTGCACAGACACTGAGGGCTGTCACCTCATATCAGACCTGTTCAGAAGCGGAGCCCCAGCAGCTTGGGGAGGGGAACAAGTTGGGGCAGGGACACAGGCCATTGGAGGAGAAGGGCAGGTCAGACTTGGAGTGGAAGTGGGAGGCAGTTCCTGTTCAGGGTCCTCTCTGTAGTGCTCACTCTCTCAGACGCAGACCTCCATCCCACACTGACATGCCACTACTGTCAATCTCTGCCCTCACACATCTCTGCCCAGATCACCCTCACACTCATGCATGGCCAAAGACACGGAGGCTAGTCACTGTCACCACAGAAGAGACCTGTGGAGATACCTTTTCAGCAGGGAATTCTGGACAGCAGAGCACACTCTGCTAGCCACGGTCATGAAGGGTGGTCATGTCATGGTCATGCCACCACCACCCTAAGAACACAGCCCTGAGATCAGCCAGACTGGAAAGACCTCCTGGTAAAGGACCAGGCCTCTCTTCTCTGGACCTGTCTCTAGGCACATCTCATCCATCGCTTCCCCTATCAACACTGCTCTGTGGGGTGCCCACTGCCCTCAGGCTGGCATTCAAGGTCCTTATTCTCTGGCCTCATCCTGTTATCTTTTACCTTGGCCTTTACCAATGTTCTTCCCTCCAGCAAGAATGCACTCCTAAGCCGGGATGGCTCAGTGAGTTAAGTGCTCACTTTGCAGCCCCAGGTACCAAGGATTGAGTCCCGGTCCCGGCCCATGCAGACCCATATGCTGAACTGGGGAGTTCCCCCAGTTCAGTTCTCACCAGGGTGAGACCCCAGCCCAGTTCCTACCCTGTGCAGCCCCGCACCCACCTGTGGAATGAAACTATGTGGAAAAACCAGTGATGTGCAACTATGGAGACTGTTCTGGGCCCTCCCCCTTCTCTCTGTCTCTGTCTCTGTATCTCTCTCTCTCTGTCAAAAACTATAAAAATAAATCTTTAAAAAAAAAAGAATGCACTCCTAGACCCCATCCCCAGTTTTGGCATTCTTCCCATCCACCAAAACAATGTCACCTCCGCTGAGAAGCCTCCCCAGTCCTTGCCAGGAAAAACGTTCTCACTCCAGTGCTTGAATGAGAGAGGAGCTCTCATGTGGGTCTCCACGGGGCCTGTGTCCTAGTCAATGAAATATGTAAGGCAGAGCTCATCACCATGGAGAACAGCATGAGAGAGAATAACCTAGCACACGGGTTCTCCAAGCAGGGTCCACACACCCTGGGAGTCTCCAAGTCCTTCTCAGGGGTGAGTGAACTCAAAATTATTTTACCGGTACTAGTAACACTGACATTATTTGACATTTTTACTGTGTTGAGGTTAGTATTGATGGCACAAAAGCAACAGTGGGTAAAACTCTTGGTGCTTTAGCACAGGGGTCCCCAACCCCTGGACCACAAACTGGTCCATGGCCTGTTAGGAACTGGGCCGCACAGCGAGGTGAGCAGTGGGCAAGCAAGCGAAGCTTCATCTGTATTTACAGTGGCTCCCCATCACTTCCATTACTGCCTGAGATCCACCGCCTGTCACATCAGTGGGGGTGTCACTGTCTCCTATCACCCCCAGATGGGACCATCTAGTTGCAGGAAAACAAGCTTAGGACTCGTACTGATTCTGCATTATGATGAGTTGTATAATTATTTTATTATATATTACAATGTAATAATAATAGAAACAAAGTGCACAGTAAATGTAATGTGCTTAAATCATCCTGAAACCATCTGCCCTCTACCCTGGTCCATGGAAAAATTATCTTCCATGAAACCAGTCCCTGGTGCCAAAAAGAGTAGGGACCACTGCTTTAATACAAATCAAGGCAGGGACACCAAACTATACTAGTAGTCATTGTATCTGTCACTATCAAGAGCTTCCATTTAAAAATAAAAAAAAGGGGAAGCTGGGATGGCCCAGCAGGTTGAGCACTCACTTTGCAGTCCTGGAGACCAGGGATCGAATCCCGGGCCAGGCCCAGGTGGACCCACATGTTGAACTGGCGTGTGCCCCCCCAGTTCAGTTCTTGCCGGGGCCTGTGCAGGAGGCTCCTGGCCCAGTTCCTACCCTGAGCAGCCCCGCGCCCACCTGTGGAGTGAAACTATATGGAAAACTAATGCTGTCAACTATGGAGACTGCTTTGAGCCCTTCCCCCTCTCTCTGTCTCTCTCTGTCAAAAAACAATAAAAATAAATCTTAAAAAAAATAAAAGGTTTAGGGGATGCCGGGATAGCTGAGCATGTTGAGCACCCGTTTGCATCCCTGGGGCCCGAGGATTGAATCCTGGTTCTGGCCCGTAAAGACCCGTATGCTGAACTGGGGTGTGCCCCAGTTCAGTTCTCATCAGGGCAAGACTTGGGCCTGGGTCCTGCCCCACGCAGCCCTGCCCCCACCTGTGGAATGAAACTATGTGGAAGGATGATGATGTGCAACTATGGAGACCGCACTGGGCCCTCCCCCTTCTCTCTGTCTCTCTTCCAATAAATAAATAAATATAAAAGAACACTGTATATTTTTTAAAAGTTGAGGAATCAAATATATGGTGATGGAATGTGAGCTGATTCTGGGTGGTGAGCACATAATGCGACGTATAGGTAATATAAGGCAGAATTGTACACCTAGAAACAATGTAATTGATATCAATCAATGTCACCCGAATAAATTTAACAATTTTAAAAAACTTTTATTTTATTGTTTGAGAGGTTAGAGAGAGAGAGAAAAGGGGAGGCCCAGAGCAGTCTCCCTGGTTGCACATCATTAGTTGTGACATAGCTACATTCCATAAAAGTGGATGTGGGGCTGTGCAGGGTGTGAACCAAACCAGGAGCCTCTTGCATGGGAGGTGAGAACCTTCGCCGCCCAGCCACCCCAGTGACTACCAGTTGAGCACCCTTCAGCATATGGGGTTACACGGGCCAGGGCTGGGAATAGAACCCCAGGCCTCACAATTGCGAGGCAAGTGCTCAACCACTGAGCTATCCTGGCATACCCTTCCTGGTATATTTTTTATGAAATTGGTGGTGATATCAATAGATGTGATTATATAATATTAAATAATGAAATGTGTTAATATTCGAGAGATCTGCATAACTCCCTGAACTAATGTTTTCTAAATGACCAAAGCATGGCATTATAAAAATCATAGATGGGCAAAAGATTCATTCAAAGTGCAAGATAGACAAACAGACTTTAATGCAACAGAATATTGAAAAGGGTTTCAGATTCTACATGGCAACTGACCTTTAAGAAACTACTATTTGTAAAGTTTTGGTATAGTATCAAATTATCTGAAAAGGCTATGAAAATACTCTTCACTTTTGCCACCAGAAATCTGTGTGGGGCCAAATTTTCTTCATATACTTCAACAACAAATAAAACCAAACATACCACAACAGATTGAAAGCCAAAGCAGATCTGAGACTTCAACCCCAAAGGGGCTGTTTGCTCTATTTAACCAGATAGTTAATAAGATTTATAAAAATGTCAAAACAATGCCACTCTTCTTGCTAATTTGTTTTGTTCCAGAAAATAAAGTTATTTTCCATAAAAATACATTATCTATGTTAACATGTAATGGAATTATTAGTTACGTTTAAGTTAATGAATAAATACATGTTTTTTAACATTCTGTTTTAATTTCTAACATGGTAAATCTTGATGGACCCACATAAACAAAAAGCTCTTTGGGGTCCTCAATAATTAGAAAGGGGGAAGCCGGGATGGCTCAGCAGATTAAGCGTTCACTTCACAGCCCCAGGGACTGAGGATCGAATCCCAGTCCCAGCCCATGTGGACCCATATGCTGAACTGGCCTGTGCTTCCCATGCGGGAGGCCCCCAGCCCAATTCCCACCCTGCAAGGTCCCACCTTGTGGAAGGAAACCACGTCGAAAACTGATGATGTACAGCTATGGAAACTGCTCTAGGACCTTCCCCTTCTCTCTGTCTCTCTGTCTCTGTCCCTTTCTATCTCTGTCAAAAACAATAAAATAAATCTTAAAAAAATATATTAGAAAGCCTGTAACAGAGTTCTGAGAATAAAAAGGCTGACAACTGCTGGTCTAGTCCTTCTGCAGCAGGAAAGACTAGGGGTAGATGTGAAGAATCATTTGGATCAGGAGAGATAGGCAGTGACCAAAAGGGCTTACCAAAGCTGATTCCTTTGAGAAGGTCCCAGCCCCCAGGCCTTGAAATCTGGGCATGGGGTGGGGGGTGAGAAGGAGTTTGAGTGGAGCAGAGCCATGTGACTTCAGGGTGGGGGTCCTGGCAGAGGCTCTGGGAGTCCCCGACTTCCCTCTGCTGCCCCTGTAGCCATTGTGTGTAGAGGAAGGCCCCAAACACACCACAGACCTCCATGCACACAGGGCTAAAGCCCAGCCTGGGAGCTCTGGCCCTTCCCAGACAGCCTCCATCCTCCCCCCACCACCCACGAAAAGGATTTGGGCCTTAAAATTATCGTCACTACTGCGCAGCAGACAATACAGAGGGGACATTATGCACCGAGAGAGAGAGGCCTCCTTGTTGGCACTGCAGAGAGACAGCAACGCTCTGTTCGGAATAGGCTGGGGGCTGCTCATGTGCTCCAGCCCCAAACCTCACACTCCAGATCACATCCTCAGCCCCATGCCGACTCACCCTGGGGGACCCCTCAGGTACATGCTGTGGCACACAAGAGCCTTCAAAGCACTGGCTCCCTAACCCCCCCCCCACACACACACACACACACATACTCTGTGCACACCTCCACCCACCAGCTACCTGCTCTGGGTCCTCACCACCAGCCCCACAGCTACCCACGTATTCCTGGCACAAGAATCCTCACATAGCGGGTGCTAGTGGGGGTGCAGGGAATACAAGGCAGCCACATTGGCGACCCTGGAAATGCTGCGCCTGCTTGCCCTGCCTGCCCCGCCTGCCCCGCCCTGCACCGCCTGGCCGGGATCACAGGGCACTGAAACCAGCAGCCGCCTAGGCTGGGCCAGACGTGCCTAGACCCACAGAGGGACACAAAGGCTGCCTTGTTGCTTTGCCAAACCCTCCCGGCTCTGGAGTGGGAAGGAGGGACCAGGGCAACTGGCCCCTACCCCCAGTTCCCGGGCTGGCCCTGGAGCAAGACTGGACTTTAACCTCTTAGGTCACCACCCCTACTGGGGCAAGAGGGCAAGGTGAGGACAAGCCAAACCTCCTGATAAAAACCCAACCAGAGGCCCCCAGGCCCAGAGCTTAAACTCCATTAAAGGTCTATTTGCGTCTCTGAATTGGATCTCTCCCTCCCAATATTTGCATCATTTGCACAGGTTGTTTCCTCTGCCTAAAGCACCCTCCCCTCCTCTTGTCTGGGGACATTTTCCTTTTCCTTTAGGACACTGTTCAGAGAGCACCTCCTGCAAGAACCTCCCCGACCCCTGGGTTTCCCCAAATAGGGAGCTCCAGGTGCCCACAAGAGAATGCCCAACACCACCCAGCCTGGGGCCTGGCTCACAGGCAGTGGCAGGCCTGGCAGAAGAACAGGTGAGTGGGCATGGCTGGGCCCATGGACTCAGCAGCATCTCTGTGGCAGTGAAGGGGTGGGGGTGGGGGTAGTTGCCAGCCCGAATCATAGACCAGACAGCCCAGTCACAGTGACACAGAAAGGAGTTCCTTGGAAGAGCGTGCTTTCTCACACCCAGGCTTCTCTTTGCCTAGGGCACTCTTGCCCACCTACCTGCTTGCCAAGTCCTATTCATCCAAGTGGTAGTTGTTTTCAGCTTTTGTTTAACATGTATAGACTACTTACTGTGTAGCAGGCACTATCCTAAGGGATATTTACATGTATTAACTCATTAAATCTTCACAACAACCCTTTGAAGTAGGTGCTATTATTATTCCCATACTAAAGATGAGGAAAATGAAGCACAGCAAGGTTAAGAAACTTTTCCAAGGTCACACAGCTAGTAAGTGGTGGAGCTATAACCAGTTATGCATTGCTTAACAACAGTGGGAATAGGTTCTGAGAAATGGGTCCTTGTGCAAACATTATAGCGCACTTACATAACCCTAGATGTACTATAACTATATGTGCTCTACTTCGCTAAGACTGGCAGCACAGGCTTGTTTACACCACTATCATCACAGTGTGCGGCACTACCATGTCATGATGGCAACATCATTAGGTGACAGAAAATTTTCAGCTCCATTATAATTCTGTGGAACTACTATCATATACAGAATGTCATTATGTGGCACTTGACTGTCATTGGAACCCAACCAGTCATTTTCAGGCAGCCTTTCTTGGCCTCTCAGACCACATTAAGGGTCTTTGCTGTGAGCATCCCCAACCTCAGACCTGAGATGTGATCAGCTGTCCATTGGTTTGGCTCCCTTCTCTTGAGGGTGAGCCCCATGAGGGCTCCCATGGGACACATGTTTGAGCCCAGCCCCTACCACAAACCTGAGCCATGGGGACTCTCAAGAAACAGTGTTGGGGGTGTTGGGATGGCTCAACGGGTTGAGCACTTGCCTTATAACCACAAGGTCCAGGGATCGAATCCCAGCCCTGGCCTGTGCAAACCCATATGCTGAACTGCGGCACAAATGGTAATAGCCAGGATGGCAGAGAAGGTTCTCACCTCCCCTGCAGGAGGTCCCCACTTCAGTTCCCGCCCTGCACGGCCCCACACCCACCTGTGTGGAATGAAGCCATGTCACAACTGATGATGTACAACCATGGAGACTGCTCTGGGTCCTCGCCCTCCTCTCTTTCTCTCTCTGTCCCTTACCTTCTCTCAAAGAATAAAATAAATCTTAAGAAAAAAATAAAAGAAAAAGAAAGAAAGAAAAATAAACAGCACTGACTAACTAATCTTAAGCACAATAAGGATGGCTGACTCCCAAAACCCAAAGGGAGAGGAAGTAGGGTCTGTCCAGAAAGTCCCAAGGAGTTCTCTCCCCTGGGGAAGCCACACACCGCCCGCTCTGTCAGTCACTGCACGGCCTCTGTGGCTCCTGGGCACATGGGGCTGTGGAAGACTGAGGAGGGACGGAGGGGCTACCTGGAGGCCCAGCTGCCCCCAGGTCTCCATGTCCCTCCAGGCAAAGGGGTCTTAAAAACCTCAGGCTCTATGAGCCAAAAAGATAGAGCCTTCTTAGGGTCTATTGCCCATTTCTCTCTTCTTACATCCAAATCGGACAGTTTCCAAACTGATGCTCAGACCCAACCGGTGGGACACCTGGACACCCAGGAGACCACCAGACTGCAGGGACCTCAAACTTAAGGGTTAACCTTTAGGCAGACAGAGCTTCTTTTGAGAAGCTCCATTTCCACTGGCTGTGGCCCAAAAAGGAGCCACAACCAAGGCCCAGCCTCCCCTCAGCTGTCTCTAAAGTAGGACCTATTCTACCACCACCTCCCACAGAGACATAGCCCCCAAATGGGGGCCACTGGAATGTCAGTCTGCCTTCCCAGCTATGAAATTGGGTGGGAGAGCTTGCAGGTCTTTGGGGATGGAAGCCCCACTGGCCTTCTGGAGACATCTTCACCCTGGCTGCTCCTTCAGCCCATCTTTCTGCTAATGCTGCTCAGACCTGGATTCCCCTGTGAAGGTGACTGAAGACTATGCCTCCCTCTATGAAAGGAGCTGGGGTCTTCCTAATCCCCACCCCACTCCACCCCAGCCACCAAAAGGCAAAGTTTCCAGAGAATCTGCTTCAAAACCAAGGGGGAGGAGGGGACTGGACAGAGAGAGCTCCCAAATTTCTACTCAGAAAGGACTTCGGGCAGCGGTCTGGAAGGCAGCTGAGGGCTCCGCATGTACAGCCACTGTTTGTACGTAAGAGGTTACAAAATCAATGGAAACAGCAGCTTTCCAAAAGTGCTCTACAGATGAAGAAAATACCAGTTGCCCGTACCTAAGAATTAACTTTGTTGTGATGACGATGATGGAGATTTTGTGGACATCAGTCATGTCCCCCTATCCCACCCACCAGGCTGGGTATGAAGGCTGCTTTGATTGAGACCATATCCCATGGAAATGTACATCTACCTCAAATTCAACTGAAAAAATATGCTCCAAGACACAAAGCTCTGGACTGGGACAGTGAGGGAAAGAGATTTGTGTGATGAATCCCTAGATCTGCTCCCTCTGGATGGGCATCGACTGATGGTGTGCCAGACACTTTGCCACCTTTCATGCCCACCCTACAAGAGAGCATTTAATTACTATATTTCTCCCATTTTACAGATGAAGAACCTGAGTCTGGGAGAGACTGCGTAACAACACTTGCTATTTATTCAGTGCTGACTAGACCCCATGCTGAGTATTTCTAACTTATCATCTACAGAGGGTACCAAAAAAAATGCACATACATTTTAAGAAAGAAAAAAACTGGAGATGCCAGGATAGCTCAACAGGTTGAGTGCTTGCCTTGCAACCACGGGATCAGGGATTGGATCCCGGCCCCAGCCAGTGCAAACCCCATATGAACTGGGGGGCACCTCCATGTGGAAGACCCTCAGTTCGGTTCCCACCCCGTGAGGATGCACATCCACCTGTGTGGAATGAAACTATGTCAAAACTAATAATGTATAACTATGAAGACTGCTCTGGAAAGAAAGACGGGATGACGGGATGACAGGATGACTCAGCGGGTTGAGCACTCGTTTTGCAGCCCCAGGATCCAAGGATCGAATCCTAGCCCCAGCCCGTCCAGACCCATACACTGAACTGGGGTGTGCCCACAGTTCTGTTCTCACCGGTGGGGGGGAGGCCCGCAGCTGGTTCCTGCACTGCACAACCCCATACCCAGCTGTGGAAAAAACGATGTACAAAACTAATGATGTGCAACTATGGAGACTGCTCTGGGCCCTCCCCTTCTCTCTGCCTCTCTCCGTCTCTGTCTTTCCGTCTCTCTCTCTCTCTCTAAAAAAAATAAATAAATAAATAAATAAAAATAAATAAAATAACAAAAAAAATCTTGTAAAAAATAAAGGAAAAAAAAGTATTAAAAGTGTAATACTCAATATACACTGATTACAAATGATGCACACAAGTCACATTTGACTTCTGCAATTACAAAAGACGCTCAAAGCGTCCAGACACTTCTGATTATGGCAAACTACTGCTGGAGCAACATTGGCCAAAGTGTCATTTCAATTACCATGCGTCTCAAATTTATCACGAATGCGTGCCATTATTAGGCATGTTGAAGGTTTTGTTGCATACTCATGCCTCCATTGTTGTACTTCTACAACATTCTCAAATTTCAAATACCACTTCAAAATGGTTTTGTGCTCCTTGAACCACAACTGTGCTTCCCCCATCTTCTTTGTCCTGCCTGTCACATGGTGACACTAGCATTCATTTGATTAACATCTTTTCAGTGAACATCATACTATACATTGCTACTGTAATTCAACTTCAAAAGGTAATACATAGATAACATCTCTTAAAATGTGTATACATTTTTTTGGCACCCCTGGTATTTGCTCCCCAATATAGACCCAGTTTACTAATGAAGAAACTGAGACTTGTAAACATCATTGCTCTCCTAAGAACACACAGCCAATAATGTGACAGAAATGAGACTTGAACCTAAATTCTAGTTTGTCACACTCCAATCCATGGGCACACAAGATGTGTGATAGGGGCCCAGAGCTCAAATAGAACTGTGGGGCATGGCAGATAAGGGCAGCCCCTTGTGAGACGGATTAAGCACATGACTTCAGAGAAGAGGAAGAAGCTAAACAAAACCATGGATTCAGGTGGGAGGAACAGCACATGGCAAGGCTCTGAGGTGGGAACCTGTGCAGCATGTTTAGGGGGCAGCAAAGGGACTGTTTGCTCAGTCTGTGGAGCACAGGATAATGGGAAAGTACAAGATCAGGTAAGAGTGAGGATGTGGCTACAGGTTGTGGCCACAGGAGAGGCAGTGGCAGTGAATGGTCTCAAGCTGTTTGAATTATGTTGTTGCCACTGATCAGATGTAGGACCTTGGAACATCTCTTCCTCTCTCCAAGCCTATTTCCTTGTCAGTAAAATGGAAATAGTAAGTTTCCACCTAACAGCATTGTTCTGAGAATTCAGACCAACACTGTTCAAGAACTGAGAACTGGGGAAGCTACAATGGCTCAGTGGGTTGAGTGCTTGCTTTGTAGCCCCGGGACCAAGGATCGAATCCCGGCCCAGGCCCATTAGGACCCATATGCTGCACTGGGGTGTGCTTCCCATGTGGGAGGCTCCAAGCTCAGTTCTTGCCACCCCCCACACACCTGGTTTGGCCCCTGGCTTGAGGGGGTGCGCCTCCCATGCTAGGAGGCCCCCGCCCATCTGTGTGGAACAAAACTGTGTCAAAACTGATGATGTGCAACTAACTGTGGAGATTGCTCTGGACCCTCCCCTTTCTCTCTGTCTCTCTCTGTCTCTGTTAAACACAATAAATCTTTAAAAAAAAAAAAAAAGAACTGAGAACTGTCCTTGTTACTGGGCCATGGAGAGCCACAGAGGACTCCTAACAGAGAGGGGCTGGGGTTGGGAAAGGACTGACCCAGCTGCTGATACCTCACCACAGAAGAGCCCAAAGGATCAAGAAGAGTGGAAGCAGATCCTTGGGTCAGAGCCAGCTGCCCCACCCAAAGCTTGAGATCTGTTTTATCTTTAAAAGAGTCTTATGAATCCCCCTATAAGCAATCTATGCTTGTTTCTAATAAAACAATATTAATAATAATAGGGGATGCTGGGATGGCTCAGCGGGTTGAGCACTCATCTTGCAGCCCCGAGGCCCAAGGATCGAATCATGGCCCATGCAACCCTGTGTGCTGAGCTGGGATGTGCCCCCAGTTCAGTTCTCACCGGGGCCCATGTGGGAGGTCCCAGCCCGGTTCCTGCCCTGCACAACCCCGCACCCACCTGTGGAATAAAACTATGTGGAAAACCAACGATGTGCAACTGTGGAAACTGCTCTGGGCCCTCCCCGTTCTCTCTTCCTCTGTCTCTTTCTCTATCAAAAACGATAAAAATGGGTCTTAAAAAAAATAAATAATAGTGCATTAAATTACTGAACTGTCCCCCTAGTAAGGGAGACATTCCAGAAAGCTGAGCCATTTTTCCAGCCTGCCCCAGCCACCCACACAGCAGGCCCCAGGCTGAGCTGCACAGGTGGATGCAGCCAGCCATCGGGCCTCACAGGAGTGCGCTTGGCTGGGAGTTCCTTGCCTTTACTGCCTCTTTGCTGGTTCTTTCCCCGAAAGTGTACTTTTCTCTTACACCAGCTCCAGCCCCAGCAGGGCTAGATTTTCAGAAATTTTGCTTCACAACCTAAAGGTTATCTTCTTCTTGAAACTCAAGGATCAGCTTACCTGTCTCCTCTTCAGACAGGTCTTCCATGACGATACCACGCCATCTTAAGGCTCACCTAGCACCTTTCCCTGTGTGGTATTTCCTTATGTATCTATCTGTAATCACCAGTCGGTCTGTCTTACCCACACAGAATGTATGCTCTGTGATAGCAGGACTTGGACTATCTTGTGCATCACCATGTCCCCACGTGTCCCCACCATAGGACACAGCAGGTGCTCAACAAATACTTAAACAGGGAAGACAGGGAGGGAGGGGAGAAAGAATGAATAAAGAACAAAATCTGGGTTCTTGTCCTCAAGACTAGGAGACTCCTTTGAAGCCCCCGTCACCACGGCCTCAGTAGCATGGATGGGGCCTCTAGCCCAGGGACCACCCTGGCCATGCTGTAGGACCCCACCCCCTCCTTGCAGTGCTGTCACAGGCCTGCCTCGGGAGCTGCCCTTTCCTTCCCCACACCTCATCTCGGAGACAGAAATTAATTTCCCTTTGGCATAAACTGATTTTGATGAGCCCAGTCCCCGGCGATTCATCACAGACCTCTCGGGGACCGCTGCAGGGAAGGGAAGGGTGGGTGGCGGCATGACTTATGGGCCTTGCAGCCCCAGACGCCCAGCTGTGTCTGACGGCTCCGGACACCTCCAGCCCCTCTAAATCAGCTGCGGCGGAGCAACCTGGACAGTTGCCCAGCCCGTCCTCTGGCTCGGCTGGTGCCCCTGGCAGGCGCCTCCCAGGTCAGGGGGCGCAGGCTGTGCGGAAGCCAGTGACTTCATCCAGGCTGACTCACCCCCTGCAAGAGGGAGGCGCCACAGTCCCCTCCAGCTTGGAGCTTTGGGGATGAGGGATCCCTACCCTCTCTACCTCCCCAGGGCTTCCCCAAATCAGACTGTGTCTCCACACCACCCCATACCACCACCCCAGAATCCACACTGATGTCCTGCAAATATAGGGCTAGGCCCTCAGCGCAGTACTGGCCTAAAGAGTTTTGGGGCCCAGGCCCAACGCCCTGCTTACCAGTCAGATGGAATGGACCAACCTTGTAACCTCTGAGACTCAGTTTCTTCATGTTAAAGGAGCATGGGACCCCTGTTCCACCTCCGCTCAGAGGTAGTGAGTGAAGCTGTTGTGAGAGGGTCTTGGAGATAAGAAAATACCATGTGGAAATGGGGTTGGGAAGCTGGATCCGTGGGCCCCCATGCTGAGGGTTAACCATGCCTTGAATCAATGCCCTGACTTTGCCTCTCACTGCACCCCGTCATATTTAGCATCCTTAAGTTCCTCGCATTGGCTGTTCTCCTACCTTCAGGCCTCTGTGGTTCCAGACCCTCCTCCCAGCCTACGACTCTTCCCCACCAGCCTTTTCTCTTTGACTGACTAAATCCTATTGAACTCTCAATCCTCAGCTTAAATACTACTTTTCCTGAGAAATGTTTCCTCACTCCTCTACTAGGGACCCTGTGCCTGGGTCCCCCACAGTCTAGTTGTTCCCCTACATTATCACCATCGTCTCACATCTGCACCCCAGACACTGCCCTTGTTCTCCCCTGAACCCACACCCGCCGAGCCCAACCCAGAGCCTGGCTCATGGGAGGTGCTCACGAATTTGGCTTATGGGAATTCAACTCCTGTGCCTGCTCATAATAAGTGGCTGCCTGAAACACTGTGTTGAGGATTCTGGGGCTGCCACAAACACACATAAGCACCATGCCTGCCACAAAATGAGGACTTGGTAAATGTCAACCATTAACAATGGTGTTGCTATGGGGAGTTGGTTCTTGGGCATCCGTACCCTCTCCTTCCCTGCCCCCACCCTATCACAGTTTCAGCAGTCGGAGGGGTGGGGGCGTGGGGAGACATAAAGATTTTGTTCTGAAATGACCTGAAGGCACTTACCTGCCCCTTGCAGAAAGAATATCCACAGTCAGGAGACTTGAATTTGAGACCTGCCTCACCCTTCTGACTTCCGTAGGAGACTGACTCCAACACCCTGAGTCTCAGCATCTTTATCTGCAAACCAGGAATAATTCCTACCCTGATGACCTCCCCAGGCTGTTGTGAGGACCAAATTCAAGTGTGGAGGCAAGCACCGGGTTCACCTTGACGAAGGATATATCATCACCACCACCATGGACATGCCTCAGCCCCTGCCACCAAGGCCAGGGTAAGGTTCAGAGGGTGGGGACCCTGGAACCAGAGCCATTACCAGCCATGGTAGAGTAACCCCTACGCCCTAGCTTGAGACCCCACCCTCATACAGTTCCAGGGCTGTGAAACCTCCGAGCAGAGTCAAAGCCGCATGCCTCACTCTCTGGCTGTGTGACTTCGGGCAAGTCCACTCACTAAACCTCTATTTCTTCACTTATGACATGGCAATGATAATGACTTATCCCAGATTCCGTAGAAAGATTCAATGAGGTAACTGGGTAAAGAATGCACTCAGCATTCAGCCTGAGGCCCAACAGGTGCTCAGTAAATATTACCCATTATCATCATCATCACCACCAACATCATTATCCCCCCCCCAAATGCTGTAGATATGCATGTGATAAAATGCCCGTTAATGCCTGCCCTTGTCTACTGTAGTAATTCCCAGAAACTTCACAGCAAACTAGACCATCACCCCACTTCCTGGATGGGCAAAGTGAGGCACAGAAAAGCTAGGACTTTTCAGACTGAAAACTCCCTAATGGCAGGGGCCCCACCTCCCAAATCTGGGATCCCCATAGGATTAAGGCCGTGCGCCCTGCTACATTGGGGGTTTTACCTCCCTCATTGGCCCTGGAGCCAGGTCTCTTTTTCAGTCCCTCCTCACCACCAAGTTCACAGGAACAGAAGGGAGTAACGTTCAGCACCCCCACCACCTCCTTGCAACACAAGGAGAGCTTCACGCTGTGGGCACAGGTCAGCACAGGCCTGCCTGGTCCTAGCTGCCCCAGCTGATGCAGAGACCGCGTGACCGTTCCCCTGCCCCCACACTGGCTCCAGCTTCCCGCCTGACTGGGCTGAGCACTTCAAAGCCAGCAGCCTCTGAAATGAGGCCTGCAGCATGAGATGGCAGCTGGTGGGGGAAGTCAGGCAGCCCCCGGCCTCCTTTGTGTGTCTTCAGGCACTCCTGTCAATGTTGACTTGTCGGGCAGCAACAGCCACCAGGGTCCTGGGGGATGGCTTTGGGCGCCCATATCATGGCCGAAGGAACATTAAAGCTACCAGCATGCCAGTGAGCCAGGGCCGCAAAGCTCCTTCATGCAAACAGGCAGGCACTAGATGCCGTGTGCTGGTGGGCGATGGGGAACCACGGAGAGTGACCAATCGGTCTCTCTCTCTTTCTCCACCGTATAGTAAGATGATAGGGTGATACTGTGGGCTCTGGCATTTCAGACTTGGGATCAAATCTTGCTTACCCTAATTTCTAGATGAGTGAGATTGGGTAGCATTATGGGTTGTGCTGTTCCCCCAAAACTCCTATATTGGCATCCTTAACCCCCCAGTATCTCAGAATGTGAACTTATTTGGTTATTCGGCCCTTATGGAGATAATCAAGTTAAAATGATAGAGTTAAAATGAGGTCATTAGGGTGGGTCCTAATCCAATATCACTGCTGTCCTTACAAGAAGGGGAAATTTGGACAGAGACACACAGGAAGGAAGACAATTTGTTTAGAGACACAGAAAAGATGGCCATCTAAAAGTCAAAGAGAGACCTAAAATACTGTAGGTCCTTCCCTCAGCCCTCAAAAGGAGGCTGCCAATACCTTGACTTCGGACTTCTAGGCTACAGAACTGAAAGAATAAATTTCTGTTGGTTAAGCCACCCAGTCTATGGTACTTTGTTAGGACAACCCTAGTAAACTAATACAGGTAATAACTGTTTCTTGGAGCCTCAGTTCCCATAAGCCTCAACAGGTATTATCATAGTACTTTCTAATATGTTGAGATGAGGCTTAGATAAGATGGTACCTATAAAGACAGCACTCGGAGATGCCCAGATGGCTCAGAGGGTTAAGTGTTCACCTTGCTGCCGCAGGGTCAGAGGATCAAATCCCAGCCCTGACCCATGCGAACCCATATGCTGAACTGGGGTGTGCTTCCCACGCAGGAGGCCCCCTGTTCAGTTCCCGCCTGCGTGGCCCCACATCCACCTTTGTGGATGAAACTATGTGGAAACTGATGATGCACGGCTGTGGCGACTGCTCTGGGTCCTCCCCCTTTTCTCTGTCTGTCTGTCTCTCTGTCAATCAATAAAATAAATCTTAAAAAAAAAAAAGAGCACTTAGCACAGGATTAGGCACACAGCATGTACTCAATAAATGTTCATTGCTTTTACTATTATGGTTATTATTCACTCATACATTTACTAAATACACTTACATATTTACTCATCTATTCCAGATAACACTAAATTGTACACCCTCTGAGCACCAGGCATGTGGGCCCTGAGGTTGAACAAATCTCTGTGCTCCAGGGTACTTGGCAATGAACAAAGACAGCGCTATCATCACAGGAAACAGACAATCCACATACACACAAATTAGCTGATGGAAGTAAAATGCCTAGGGGTTTGCCCATGTGTACATGTGCATTTACACAAGTGTTACTGTGTGCATGAGTGTATCAGGATACCCACCCATGTGCACATGCATGTTAGTGTCTGCCTTTGGGTGCCCAAGTGCATACTTGTGTGTTTGTGTATGTTGTTATACATGTGACATTTTAGCATGTGTACACACAAATGTTTATGGGTGCATGAGAACATATGGGCCAGTGTGAGTCTGGATGAGTGTGACTGAGCAACAGTGGATGAGTGAGCAAGCGTGTGTGAGAACAGGACCCACAACTGGTGCCCTCTGCTGCCTACAGCCCAAGAAGGAGTGCTGAGAGGTCATCTCAGCCATCCACCAGCCTCTAGTAGACACACACCCCTTCCAAAAGTCAGATCTGAATGCTCTTGTGCCCAGGGACCACCCCAGGACCCTCCCCAGTACACAGCCCCAGTTTTCAGGAAGTCCTTCCAGCATTGTGACCAGCATTCCTCAGTGACACTTCAGAAACCAGTAACCCCAAAACCCCTGAATGAAACAGACGTCAGCCCTGTGTTCCAGGAACACGTTGGTCCTACGTGCTCATTCAGATACTCCACACCTCCTCTTCCAAAGGTGAGATCCCACATTCCCAAAGGCCTCCCCAATGTGGGTGTCCTATTCCTACCTAGTCCTGCCCCCAGAATGGCCAACATCAACACTCCCTGACCCACCACCATCCCCTTCAGGAGGGGGTGGGGCCAAGTTACCTGACCTCTTCCCTACCTTCTCAGGATCTGATGCTTGACAAAGAAGTGTGGCTGGACATGGGTCTAGGAGGGGCAAGCCCTCAAGCACTAACCAGGCCAGTGCCCAATGGGCACGTTAGAGCTGTAAGGAAACAATACTTCCTGAGGGTGTAAAAGGCTCAAAGCATTAGGACTTGTGCAGGGTGTGTGTGTGTGTGTTGGGGGGGAGACCCACAGATAAGACCACCTCCAGGTGACTGACTGCTATTCTACTCTCACTCTTCCCTGCCCAGGACCTGGTAGAGCCCCTAAAAGACCAAACTGGGGGAACCAGAGACAACTGGGTCAGACTCTCCACCCCCAAAACTAGTGTCTGAACCACACACTTGAGTTCCAGTTCTGGTTCTAACAGTGATGATAGTGATAATAAAGTTCACATTTATCATGCTGGTACTAAGTATCTGTACCTGCACTTAGCACTTCCCAGGCATTGCGGCCACACATTGTTTTGGTGAGTTTAGGGACTGTCAGTGTTATCCCCATTTTACAATTGAGGAGGCACAGTTTAGCTCAACCACCCCCCACAGAACCAGGAGAGCCCACTCTCTTAACCACAGAATCCCGGACCTTACAGGGTGACCCTAAACAGCCCCTTCTTCTCTCTTCTCTCAGTCCATGCAGTGAGCACATAATGACCATGACCTCAGAACTCTACGGGACTCCCAGCTCACACTCCTTCCTGAGGTCTTTGGGAAGCATGCAGATTACAGGATCACCCTAGACCCACTGAATCAGACTCTCCACATACTGCTCCCCCTCCCTCCCCACATCTGCAAGCTCAGACCACATGGTCTGAACTCCTAGGGTACCCCAGCCCTTGGGCAAAAGGAAAGTATGGGGAGTGGAAATCAGCCCCACTCAATCCCTGCTGGGGAACTTCAGGTCACAGGGTTGGGGATGCTCTGAGGCCTCCTACCAATCTTTCCTCATCCAGCAGGCAATTCCTCATCTAATGGGGAGAAGATCCATGAATTGGATCTCCCATTATGGGGGTGGGAAGGAGTTAGAAGTGAGTTCTGTCCCCCAGTCATCTCCCACTGCCACCGTTGAGCCAGACAGGCACAAGGGTCTGAATAGATACCCCTAAAAAACTGAAGTGGGTTGGAAGCAACCGGCACAACTGAGGGAGGGAAGCTGGAGGGGGCGCGGGGGGGGGGGGGCTGGTGGCTGGAGAGGCAGAAAGGTGGGAACTGATGCAGACAAAGGCTGACCCCAGCCAGGCCCGGCCAGCCAGCCCACCCCCACCCCCTGCGGCAGGCAGCTTGGCAGGGCTGAGAGCCAGCTCCTCCATCCAAACCGAGTTCCCACCGAGCGTGCTTAATGCAGCAGCGGTGACATTTCTGCCGTCAGAGGCAAAAACAGGAACCGGGCCATTTTGATGAAGGGCGCCCAGAGTGCAGGCGGGGGAAGAGGGAGGATGGGGTTCTGACTCCTGCACCCACCGCCATAACCTCCCACTCCCGCCTCTGCCCAAGGCCAAAGCCAGATGGTCACAAACCAGAGTCGCCAAACAGGAAAGCTACTACAGAAAAAGCCCCCCACATAGACCTTATGGGTGGGGAAACTGAGGTCATTGCGCTGACACTACCAGATCTGGAGAAGGTAAAAAGGGGGGAGGGGGTGAAGAAAAGCCCTGGGGAGGAGCCTTGAGAAAGACTCAGGTGAGAGCGCCTGTTTGAGGAGTCAGAGAGCTGAACCCGTCGGGCTGCAATGACCGCTCTCAAAAGAGCCTACACACCTGGCCCACAACCCTGGCGCGCCCTCGTGAGGGCGCTCGCGGCGCCTCTAACCCTCCTAGCAGCGAAAGGGTTAAGCTTCCTCGCAGTACTTGCCGCAGTAAGTGGAAAGGAAAGAAGTGTCAACTCTGTTCTCACCACAGCGGGGCTGTCGGATGGCACCTCCTCCCGCCCGGCGCACCCCGCGCGGCCTGCTCCCCCACCCTCTCCTCGGAGCGCGCGCGCACACACCTCCCACCGCTTTGCCCAAATTATTTTCGATCCCGGGAGACTCCGGATGCCAGACGCGCTCCGCGGCGGCGGCCGCGCCTGATTCATTGCGCCAAAGCTGCAGATGCGACCTCCCGCCTGCGCCCTGTGCCCTGGCCTGCGCCGGGCTGCGTGCGCGCCTGGAGAGATTGGGGGGTGGGGGGGAGCAATTTGTAGGCGCTCCCCCCCAACCCAAGAGGCGGACCCTGGACTCCCGGGGCCAGGTCCCCAGTCCCCGGCTTCCCGGGCTGCACTAATTAGCTTCCTCAGGGGGCGCCACGCGGCGTGAGGGGCGGCAATTTCCCGGCTGGGCTGCGGGGGAAGCGCTCCCACCGCCTGGGAAGGTGAAATGGGAAACTCGATTCAAAGAGAGCTTTCCGCCCCCCTCCCGCCAAGCGCCGTAGAAAACGGGTTTGAAATTCCTTTTTTTTTTTTTTTTTTTTTATTTATAGTGCACCGTCTCCATGGAAACCGCGGAGGAGGTCACGGTAGCTGGGCCCCCGCGCGTCACCCCGCGCCTCGCCGGCTGCAGACGCCCGGATTGCGGCCTCCCAGGCGCCGCGGCCCCGCGGACTCGACTCTGAGTTCCCCGCCCCCGTTCCACTCCGCCCGCGGCTCTGGCCATATGACTGTCGGGTCCCAACCGGGAACCGCACGCCTGGGCACCCTTACACTAGGCTGTGCCTCTGTCCTCGGGCTCTGGCACGCGGGAATGCGCCACGAAACACGTGCCTGGCTCCAAGACGCGAACATGTGCGGCAAAAAGCTGCCGAAGGGCTCATAGCACTTGTGAATCGCCTAGGGATCGACCTATATAGGCGCACAGTTCCAGAGCTCTGGCTGAAAGGAAACAAGAACTCCGCTGGGGAGTCAGCCCAGGCCGGCTGAGGAGCTTACTAGCTATGTGACTTCGGGCAAGTTACAACCTTTCTGCCTCTCAGCTTGCTCGTCAGCAAAATGGAATTGTTGTGACACTTGAGAAAAAGTATGTTAAACGCTTAACAATTGTTAGTCACGTGGTTCCCGTGGTTCCGGAAAATGGTAGCGTCGTTGGGATTCTGTTTTCCAAGCTAGGAAATCCCAGGCCCAAGAAGTGTCGCTCAAGGGTGCGGTCAGCCTAGCACCTACACCTTGGGGACGCCCCAGGACCTCAGCCTAGACGCAGGTGTGGAGGGAGGGGGCACGCGCCCGCTGTGCACGGCTCGGGTCTGCCTGGGGCGCGGCGGGCCGCGCTGGAGTCTCCGGAGCTAGCCACATCCGCACCCGGAACCCTGAAAGCCGGGCTCCCCGCGGCGTCCCCTCCCCCCCAACCCCAGCACTACTAGCAACAGGCCCGTCAGCCCTCCCTCCCTGGGCTGAGGCCGCACCTGCCCCACCGGATGGCCGCCCCGGAGCCAGGCCGTGCCCCCCACCGCGCACACTTCCTCCCGGACCCCAGAGCCCCGTCGGGCGCGCAGGGGGAGGGGACCGGCCGCCCCCGCCCCGCCAGCTTCCCACAGCCTGAGCTGCCCGGAGCCAGGGAGGCAGGAAGTCTCAGAGCCGGGGCGTGGAGGCGGAGTAGGGGCAGGAAGTTGGGGGTGACTCTCCCAGAGACCCCGACGGGGCTCCGGCGTGGGAGCGAGGTAGGCGGGTGCGTGGGGATTAAGGGCGCTCCCCCTCCCGTGTAGCCGTGGGCCATGTGACCCCGGCCGGAGAGCCCCGCGGGGTGAGGGCGAAGGCCGCTACCTCTGGCGACCCCCAGCAGTGCGCACGGGGAGGGAGGGGCCGCCTTTGTCTACTTTGCCGCAGAGGCAGCCCCCCGCGCCCCGCCAGGCCCGGCACAGCCCGGGTTTTCCATCCGGCCCGGCTCGGCTCGGCAGCTGTCAGGGGACCGCGCTGACCTTCGCGAGCAGGGAGTTTCAATTAGCCGCAGATCAGATAAGCGGGCGGGCCCGTCTCTCTGGGCACCGCGGGGGCGCAGCCCCGCCCCCGCCACGCCGCGCCAAACGCGCTCCAGATGGGAACAAAGATGAGGACGCAGCTCCACCTGCCTCCCCGGGGAGGGGGAAGAAGAGGCCCCGCCGGGAGGCGCTTCCCACCAGAGGAAGGGGTTACACGCCCTCCCCTGACCGTCTAGGATCTCACACCGGGACAGGGGTCTAGCCAAGACCATCTTTGCTGCTCTGCTTGCCTTCTGCACTGCGGAGAGGTGTTTGCCGCCCCGACCTCATCCCCAGGCGGGCATCGTGCCCTCCCTCCCCCGGAGAGCGCCTTTTGCCATCTCTGATCTCATTCAGAGCGCCTCCCCGGGAGGCTGAGAGACGGAGGCAGGGCTCAACAGAAAAGGGAAACTGAGGTAGAAAAGGGTTAGGACTTCTTGATCCAAGACACACCCACAACATTCTTTCAGATGTAAATTATTGAGTATCGACGCCATGCCAGGCACTATTTAGACTACGAAGACACCAGAAAACAAATACTTTTGTCCCCAGCCTCATAGGACTTACTTTATAATTCAAGGACTCGGACTATAATCGAGTAAACAAAAAGTTGAATAAGAGGGAAAGCCGGGACGGCTCTGCGGGTTGAGCGCTCGCTTTGAGGCCACGAGGACCGCGGATCGAATCCCGGCTCCGGCCCAGGCAGGACCCACATGCTGAACTGGGGGAGTTCCCACAGTTCGGTTCTCTGGCTGTCTCTGTCTCTGTCTCTCTCTCTATCTGTCAAAAGTAAAATAAAAATAAATATGTAAAATAAAAATAAATACACTGGAGATAAAATAATTACTCTATAAATATAAAAAGATATAAAAAAAAAAGTTGAATAAGAGCATTTCAGAGTCTGAAGAACCATGAAGATATTAGAATAGGTCATGTGAGACTAACTTCAG
>PVKE010026865.1:0-21997 GCA_004027555.1 Craseonycteris thonglongyai
CATCTTCTTTATCCAGTCATCTATCGAAGGGCATTGTGGTTGTTTCCATGTTCTGGCCACTGTGAACAGTGCTGTGATGAACATGCGGGTACAAACATCTTTAAAGATTAAGGTTTTCAGGTTTTTTGGGTAGATGCCCAGTAGAGGGCTGGCTGGATCATATGGTAATTACATTTATAATTTTTTGAGGAATCTCCATACAGCCTTCCATAGTGGTTGTACCAGTTTACATTCCCACCAGCAGTGCATGAGGGTTCCTTTTTCTCCAGAGCCTCTCCAGCACTTGTTGCTCATTGCCTTGTTGATAATAGCCATTCTAGCAGGTATGAGGTGGTATCTCCTTGTGGTTTTCATTTGCATTTCCCTAAAGCTGATGACATTAAGCATTTTTTATATGTCTGTTGGCCATTTGTATGACAGACATACCATTTTGAGAATAAAATTAAATGGATGTACAGAATTCTGTAGCCACAAGCTCTTTTATTAAGAATAAAATATACAAAAATGTATTCTCATACTCATATACCTTGTGTATCTAAGGCAAATTTGTATTTCTTTAGGTGGGTAGAAAGGGACTACTAAAATTGCTATATTCCAGACCTACTGTTCTAATTTTTAATTGGTTGGACAATATGGTAGATTTCTAGGAAGCCAAGTACTGATATTATAATGTGCTATTTAAATTATTACTTCATTGATTATCTCCACATTTATTTTCCATGTTTCTAGTCAAGTATTTTTTCTTTATATATGTCAATTACCCACTTTTCAGGCTCTTCCAATGCAACACTGGAATTTTTAAATGAAATAATTCTTTCCCGTAGTGTTCAGGACAACTCATGTGGATGCAGTTGAATCCATTTCAAAAGTTGATTCCCAGTAACAATACTTATTCTGATATATTCTCTTTGTCTTTCCTTATACAACAGACCCATGATTAAATGAAATTGTTAGCTTCTAGATAACTGGACCTATGAGTAGAATATTTACTTTGAGTGTTAATGATTGGTTTTTAAGATTGTTTTAGTTATTTTGATAATGAAATAGCAATAAAAAATTATATTTTAATTAACAATGAAAGCTGACTGTATTTACTAACTCAGTTTAAATAAACTGCTGATACTTCTACCAATTCACTCATTATTCACATAAATACTTGGAGAAAATGTGAAGATTATAGTTTTTATGCATATTTAATGTACATGCATCATCCTGAAAATGTTATCTATTATATTGGGTAAGGATTATTCATAAATTTATGGAAGCAAATTCCATTCTTTGACTGGCAGTAAGATCCCTTAACATATATATATTAATAGTTCCCACACAGGTATCATTAAAATGAAAAATGTTCATGTTTTAGGTATACACACTCTAAATCAAAAGCTTATTTTTGGTTAAATATGTTTCTTCAAGTATATGATATCATTTTTGAAAGCACCATTAATAATGTTTAAACAAGGCCAATCAGAAACTTGTCAGTTATAAATGTATTTCAAGCTTTCTTAGTGTGCTCAATAAACAAGTACCTCAACATGTATTCACTTTGAGATAATTTTCACCAAATCATACTTTAATCAGGAAATCTGAGCTTATGAAATGTTCATTATTTAGATTTTTTTTTCAGTATTGCTGGGCACACTGCATCTTATCTCTATAGTCTAATTAAATAATGTATTCATGATGTGTCTCTAGGATAGTAGAGATACATGAAATATTATGGCTAAATTTTATACACTTTTCTGTATTAAAATAATTGGCCACATGTTCCAAAAATAACATCACCATATTTTCCTTTAACTAAAAAATTACTTTTGTTCAAACATATTAGGTATAGGTGCTCAAACAGACAGCTTGTAATTGGTTTGATGAAATTTTAATTACATTGTAGAAAGGATCTGAAGAAGAAAATCTATAAAGAATTGATCATCATTTAAAATATAAATATTATACTTTGTTAGAAAATATGTTAATGAAAATATAATTAGTGAATATGGCATTAGTAAACACAAAATTGAAACTAATCTCATGCAAATTACTATCTGTTTCTTGTTTTCTGTTTTGCAGCAGACGGTAGCTCCATGTTTTCAATCTAACTAATGCTTCTTAAATTTTCTTAATTTTTAAAATTCCTTACACAATAGCTGTTTTATTATTTATTTTAGAGTACCTAATTAAGTTTTCTTTGCATGAGGTATTTATTTAGAAAAAAAGTGCAAAATAAGATGGCTCAATTAAAAATGTTTAGAGCATGTTTTATGTTAGTTACATTTATCAACTGAGTATTTATAGTAAAAATTAACTGACTGAAAATTTTCTTTTAAGTATATGTACACAGATTGATTCTTACTATAAAATACAAATATTTTTTATAAACATAAAAACTGTTGCATGTAATACTAAGTCAAAATTCAACTGCATGGAATAAAAATCCAACTATATAACCTCCTAAACAAATAGAAATTTATTTTTTCTTTAGCAAAAAACATCCACAGATAGACATTCTTGGTCTGGTATAACAAGTCCAAGGTAATATCAAAAATGGCCTTTTCATTTTCAATCAATCAGCTTAAGCTTTCTTTTCTGTTCTCAAAATTTAGCTTCTATGTGTCTAACCATTATGTTAGCAAGCCATGAAAAAGGGGAAGGAGAAAAGAGCAAAGGATGAAAGAAAAGCAACAAAAAGTCCATACCAGATGATTCTCTCCATTAAGAAGTTTCAAAAGGTTTTATCCATGTTTATGTCCTTAGGCAGAAGAGAATCCCTTATCTACCCTGGCTCCAAATTTATGAAGAGGTGAGCCTTAATTATAATTCATAGCATACCGTAGGTCACAACACAGTCCATTGATATAGATTGTATTAATATGGGAGGATTCCATTAATAAAGAGAAAGGGGGAATGAATATTGGATTGGACAATAGCAGTGACTGACGTACTCATTATCAAATTTTCAATCAGATCCCAAAAGGCAAACTGAATATTGTTAGAGATTGATGAATATAGAAGTTTAGGTAGATTTAGTAAAATCAAAGACAGCATATCTCAACTGTCTTCTAAAATTTAATATTTACTGAAAGCTATAATTAAAGGTGGAAAATTTAGAGTGTGGAGTCACTTATGCATGTGTTTTTACTCCCTATCATCTACTTATATAAGACTGGGCAAGTTATTTAATACCTCTTGGCATTTTTTTCTCATCTCTACAATGGGAAAAATTTTAGAGTGAGTATTATTTTGCTCACAGTAGATAGAAACATAACTATCAGATGACATCCTGTTTTCACAAAATTTATGTAAATAATAATGACTTTTAATGGTTGAATAAAATAGAAAAAGGAAAACTGTCCATATATTTTTCTTGATTATTTGTTTTTACTAATAATGTATGAAAACAGTTCTAAGTAAATAATCTGTTGATTTTAAGAACTACTGCAGGCTTGCTTTTAAGCTGAGTAGATATTCAGTAGAGTATAAATATACTTTGATAGCTGAAAATATATTAAAATGAATAGCATATTGACTGTTTATATGTATGGCAGGAAAAATATTTTTGCATTATGCTGACCACCCCTTAGCCATTGAATGTAATAATCTTTGCTTCTTCTACATGGCAGAGATGTAAGGGGCCCCCTGGTTGCTGCAATATTTCTAGTCAGTAAAAACTAGGACATTCTAACTGGAGATTGAATCAAGAATTACTATGTCACTTTACAATGGGAAACAATCATGGTGATGGATTTACTTTGAGTTGCTACAGCAAGAATCCAGAGGTCGAGTCCAGCCCCTTGCTTTTTGGCCTTAGTTAACTGGGTCAAATTCATGCCTGTGTCTAGTCCTCCTGGTCTCTCCAGGAAGTACACATACCCCTTGATCCATTTTGTCTCGCAGAAATCATTGGATCTTAAGTAGATCCCAGTCTCCATATTCTGTGTGGCCTATGTAGAGTACACATAGATATTAGCTCAGGCTATCAATATAGGAATAAAAGAACAGATGAATATTAAGCACAAGAAGAAACAGAGGGCAGGAGTTTATCTGGAACTAAACCTTGGTAATAACAGCAAAAGTAGATTCATTTCAACGTTGGGAACGAGAAAGTAGGCACTGAAGTGCTTACTTTTTGCACTGTATGTAACCCTTTGCTTTTATTAGCTTATTTAATACT
Source organism: Craseonycteris thonglongyai (assembly GCA_004027555.1). NCBI lineage: Eukaryota > Metazoa > Chordata > Mammalia > Chiroptera > Craseonycteridae > Craseonycteris > Craseonycteris thonglongyai. The sequence continues at coordinate 4,169 of PVKE010026865.1, forward strand.
CTCAACTAACAGTATTATTTCCATTTTTCACATAAAAAATTGACCTTTTTTGCTCAAGATCATAGCACTGAACTCAGGCAGTTCAATTCCAAAGTCTGTGCTTTTAAATGATATCCTGCATTCTACCTATGTAAAGTTAAAAAAAAGAAAATTAGAATAAATTAAAAAGGGAGCCTTAAACTATCGCTGAGCTTATTGCTTTGAGAGAAACCTTAATAGATTGACCTATCCACGTTTATGTCTGGAAAATTCCATAGCTGGTCAGAACCTGTAGGCTAGACTAGCAGTTCCAAATAGATGCCTTTAACTGATATTGTTCACTAATAGTAAGATTTATCTCAGACAGTAAGGAAGACATTTAATGGCCGCAGTACTCTTAGAGACACATCTGGGAATATATGTTTCAGGCTGCTGCAGTTCTTCTCAGATAAAATCATATTTCTTGTGAAAATCGTGTAGTGTTAACTGATGGAGCATCAAACCTGAAGGGATAGTTCAATGGGTTTGTACTCTGAATTGGAAAAAAAAAGTCTGTTTTTATTTGCTCTCAGACTCATGTTTTGAGTCACACAATATTAAATGTAATGGGAATGCTGGAAGACACTGCCTCAAGTTTGCCTTTTAAATGTCCATGCTTCATTTTTAAGACCAGGATAAAAGTATGTGACAAAAAGCACTTAGAAATTATTGAACAATTTTCTCATGGTGGCACTACATCGCCACATTAATTGATGCTTGAAGAAATAATGAGAGTCAGCTAAGAAAGCTGAGTACATAAAAGTCAGTTAGGAAAAAAAAGAAAAGAAAGAAATCAATGACTACTATTGCTTTAATAAAAAGTACCCTGAGTGTCCAGCTGCAAATTGTAAACGGGAGAAGCACTTCAAACCTAAGCTCTGTGAATGGAACTGGAGGACTATGACCTCTTGTAAGACTTAAGTATATAATTTACTACGTGTGATGTTTTAAAACAGTGTTTGAGATGTGCATGTAATACAGTGAATGTAATATTCTTGTTTCCTCATATATGCCCTATTTTGTAGAAAGAAATCTTTCAACTTCCTATGAGAAGGAAAAGAACAAGGACAAGCAGAAACTATGGTGCTAGATAATATACTAAAGGGTGGATTCAACTTTCAGGAGATAAACTGTGGTCCACCAAGGATATTTTCCTACTGTCAAGGATTTTATTCTAATGATGCAAAAGAATGGTTATGCCCACATTTAAATTTATTTTATATAAGAAACTCTTTGCTACTACTCTTCTTGAAATGTTAACCCAGAAAAGAACTTGTAAAGACTTCATATCAATGAAACATTATTCAGACAGTTCTAAGTAGGTAGGCTGATTTTCCTGATATTTAGAAGAAACAACTTTTTAAATGTGAGATGATATTTCAGGTATTGATACAAAATTATTAGGTGTTATTTTAAACAGGGAATTATTTCTGTCTTCTGTACTACATAAGATCAACTTATCAGGATATAATCTACAAGAGAAAATTAATCTTGATGCCAATACTAAAAATCATACATGATTTATGGAGGAGGGATTAGAATTGCATTATCATTAGGGTATATGTGCATATATTTTATTAAATTATAAAAGCTTAAACTTACTCCAGATTTAGTAACAAAGGAACTTTCTAGTTTTGTTCTTTTTTTCTTTATTGACTATTGTTGCTGCTACATGGCTAAATGTTATCATTATTTTTTCTTATGTATGTATAGGTGGTACTTATTATAATTAAGTACATAGGGTCAGAGAAGAGAAATGTTAATAGTTATATAGGACAATAAAAATAAGTAAAGATAAAGCACAATTTATACCCCAAGCTTGAAGTTCCTTTCTGTCTCCTTTACATGTAGGTCTTGGCCTTGTATTATGACCTCAGTCCACCTGATTGAAAGGATTCACAAAAAGAATAGTCTTTTTTAAAACTTACTTTTTATAGCAAGTTTCCTGCTAAGAATACATCCACCATCCTTAAATGACTATATGATGTAATAACTTTTATAACTCTTATCCTGAAATTGAAAACAATATTTTGAGGTGTGAAATTATTGTAGCTTTCTTTAGAAGTATTATTAGATAGTCAAGCATATTACTGTACTTAAAATGTGTTAACTTGAAAATTCATAGATTTATTTAGTTCCCTTTTGAAAATATAAATAGAAACAACTATTAAAAACACATGTGGGGAAGCCAGGATGGCTCAGTGAGTTAAGCGCTCACTTTGCAGCACCAAGGATCACTTTGGGGACCAAGGATCGAATCCCGGCCCCGGCCCGTGCGGACCCATATACTTAACTGGGGAGTGCCCCCAGTTCAGTACTCTCTGTGTATCTGTCTCTCTCTCTGTCAAAAAAACAAAACAAAAAACAAAAACAAAAAAGAACAACATATGTATTATATGACAAATTCCTATATTACCATAGGGATATAAAAAAAGAGAAAACAATTTGAGTCCTCATTAAAAATAAAATAAAGTTTTACTAATCGAACCAAATATATACAACTATTTATTGTGTGTAAAAGTAGGGAACTAAGTGTATTTTTTCTATATTTATATGCTATATCTTCAGTTATATCATGGCATTTCTAGCCATTTATTGCATAGTTTCCCATGGAGAAATATTATTCTTATTTTTATCTATCATAGTTTTCCTCAAAACTGCATAATGTAGACTATGTATAGATAAGATAAATTATTTTGCAGCTTTAATTTTTCAGGTTTACTGCTGTTATTTGTGTCCTAGAAAGTGAAGAACTTTAAAATCTATTTCAAGCTTGTTACTATAATTTTATAAAATTTTATGTTCTACAATGTATAGCATGTGATAACAATAATGTGAGGTGCGTAGAACATATTTGCCATCACTGCCTCTTCATGTCTACAGATTTGGGGCCTTTTAATAAGGTGAAAGATTGGGGGGAAATATTTCTGTTTTTGTTGAAAGATGTCCAAAATAGGTTACAGTAAAATTAAAAATAAAGTAAAAGAGGAAGTACGTTATTTAAACTTCAGTCAGGAAACATGAGTTTTGTTTTCATTCTCTCTACTTTTGAGTTACAATATATTGGACAAGTTTTTTCTTCTTTTTATAACTCATGCTTTTTATTCTTCAAGACCAGTGAACAACAGTTATGAGTGAGGAAAGGAATACTTTGCTTTTATCAAATCTTTAATAGAGCCATTTGTGCGCGTGTGTGTATACATGTGTATGCATGTGTGCATGTGTATTTTTTAAAAAGAAGGCCATTGTTATAATTAAATCAATCGTTTTTTAGGTCATAAATGTAACAAGTACTCTAAATCTCTACATATTTCTCCCCTCACCAAAACAGAGAAATTGAGGGAACTTCCAGTTACCTGAGTGATTCTATCCTGGAGAGATAAGGTGGATCTGGGCTGTGGCAGACCTCTGGCCAAGATGGCACAACTAGAGAATATTTGATTTTAGTTTTTTCTAAGTATAAAATTTTGTAATTTTTGCCTTATGGCAAAATAATTTTATAAAAAATGAAGCTCAGTCCTCCTCAGCCTTCCTTATATCACTTTCTAGGAGATTTCTACTCAATCTTCCTTTTTTAGCCTGAAATTTCCATAACACTTACAGTAGTTTGAATTACTATTTTATTCCTTCCTCTCCTGGAAAAAGTAGAAATTATAAATTTCAGAGAAACTGATCAATGAAGAATAGGAAACTTAGAAACCGACTTAAAACAAAGAACCAGAAAAATTGGCTTACTAGTTAACAATTTTAAAAAAACTGGGGGGAAGCCGGGATGGCTCAGTGGATTAAGCGCTCACTTTGCAGCGCCGGGGACCGGGGATTGAATCCTGGCCCCGGCCCATGAGGAACCATATGCTAAACTGGGAGCACCCCCAGTTCAGTTCTCTCTCTGTCTCTGTCTCTCTCTCTGTCTCTCTCTCTCTCTCTCTGTCAAAAATAAATAAAAACATATTTTAAAAAAACCACTGGATTCTTGTCATATACCATATATGAAAATGGATTAACCAGATTAAAGTGTAAAACAATGCCCAGTGCTGAGTAGAGTATGGAGTAACTGAAAATCTCATACTCTGCTGATGGGAATGCAAATGGTACAGCTCCGTTGGAGAAAACTGTTTACTATGTAATTATCATTGAATCTAGTAATCCCATTGTACGCATATACTCAAGTGAAATAAAAAGGTATGTTCACACAAAAACCTACACATAAATGTTTATAGCAGCTTTATATGAAATTGTTAAAAATTGTCTTTCAACTTGGAAATAGTTTAACAAGCTACAATATACCCATATAATAGAATACTACAAGCCTGGCTCTCAATCTGGTCACTGTAAATAAATGTGTTAGCAGAATCTTTCTTTTTTTTATTTTTTTTTTCATTTTATTTTATTTATTTATCTATTTTTTGTTAAATTTATTGGGTGGCATTAATTGATATCAATTACAGTTTCCATGTGTACAATTCTACATTACATTTTCTATACGTCGTTATCATTTGACCTCCTGTAGTCCTTAAACAGTTCTTCAGAGCTGAATTGGGTTCATAACCACTACAGTGTTTCCTAGGGCTACTGTAAAAAAGAACCACAAACTAGGTAGCTCACAACAACCCAAATATATTCTCTTTCAGTTCTGGAGGCCAAAAGTCTGAAATCAAGCTATTAGCATGACCAAGCTCAGCCCAAAGGATTCAGAGAAGACTCTTCTTATGTCTCTTCTGTCTTCTAGTGGTAGCCAGGGATGAATGCTTTTCTTGGCTTGTATAATAGATATGTCACTCCATTTACATGTCTTTGTCTTTACCTGGTCTTCTCCTCCACATGCATATATGTACCTGATTTATTTTCTTCTAAAGACACAAGTCACTAAATTAGGGCCCATCCTAATCCAGTTTTGACCTCATCTTAGTTTGCCTCATTATATCTGCTAACCTTGGTTCTAAAGGTTATATTCTGAGTTTCCAAGTGGTAATGAAGTGTTGGAGGACATTATTCAATACAGTCAAATCATTTACTCTCCTTTCAGCTATACAGGGGTTAATGATCGAAGAATGTGGAAAAGGTCCTTGTCAACTACTCCATTTAGCAGTTCGCACAGCATAAAAGTCTATTGGACAAGTATTTTAATATTCCAAGCTTCAGGCTCCTCATTCTCATTCCTAAGGAGCTAAAGATTACTAATGATGTCAAAGAAGGCAATATTTATAAAATAATTAGTACATCTCTATAAATTATTCAGATAGAAAAGATTAGTATAATTATAAATAATCAAGTGATCCCATTTCATTTGATTTATATTGTTCCCTACACACATACCCAAGTCTGATAATAAAGCTTATGTCAACTAATTTTACCCCATGTTATTTTTCCGGTGTTGCTAATGGAGCTTGAAATTGATGTGGTCCTTTGTAAGCCCAGCATCGATCTATTCACAGTCCCTGATGCCTGTTGGTGGTACTGAATTGTTCTTCATATAAATTCTGTAACACATTTACATATGAAATTATAGTGAAATATACTTAATGTAATTTATATTATCTGCAGTCATCAGAAAACTAATGTTCTTTTACTTTTAAACTTTTAAAAATTGTATAGGCACAGAATACTGGATTTTTCCAGATATAATGTGTCCCCATCTATAAGACAATTCCTACTTTTCTAACCCAACCTTTAAAAATAAACACATGGGTTACTCCTGTGTATAAGATGATTTCTCAGTTTCTGGTCTAAGAATTTTAGACAAAAGTATCATTTTTATATATGGAAAAATACAATAATTTGATTTATTAAACATTATAAGGCTGCTTTCATGTGCCACTTAGCCTCAAAATCGCATTATGTTATTTTACTTTGTTTAATGGAAAGAACACTAGGCAAAGCATTTGATAATGCAGCTTCTATTTTGATTTCTGTTATTAACTACCTCTATGATATTGTAGAAATCATTTAGCCTTTCTGAAATCAATTACCTCATTTGTGAAAAGAAGTAATTGAAACTGTTTTCCAAGGGACTTTCTAGTTCCAAAGATCTGATCTGTAACAGAAGCTATGCATTAAGACCATTTTTTCTTTTTCTTTTCTTTTCTTTTTTTTTTTCCCCTTAAATCTATAGTCCCTTCTTACCAATTCAAATCATACCAACAATATTTTGGAATACCTAATCCCAAGCATAATTTGTGTTATAGTCGAGTTGCCTATGATTAACACAATTGGGGAGTGAGCCAGAGCTGTCAGTCTCTCCAGTCTAGGAGTTATGCAATGGTCTACACTGGTCAGTTCAAGAGTTGTGACAGAAATAATTCTGCAAAAAGAAAGACATAGCCTAAACTTCTGCTAAACTACCTTTTTAAAAATTTTATACGTGAACTGATACCGGTATATAGCTGAACTGACTGTTCAAATGCCCTATTATTTTTCTTCCTATGAACAAAGCCAATAAATTTCAGGCATCATCAGTGTGTAAGTGTGTATTCAAAACCAACAATGACATGGAAACTTCTCAGAGAAGGCTTCAAGATATAAAATGGATGGCCACTTTGTTACAACTTCAAACATAAAATGATCACAGAAACAAAAGCACTCAACGTTTCATAAGGCAATGAATGAAGACTGCTTTAAACCAAAAGACAGTATTACTTGTATTTTTTTTATGTGAGAGGAATCCAAACTTGTAATTAAAGGAATTATGTTCAGCAGAGTATTACCCCCAGCTGCCACCACCAACCCCCCACCCCCCGAAAAAAAGGTGGGTTATTGGCTTGGGCAGAAGCTAAGTTATGTTGTCATAAATGCTCAAGCAGAAAGTTTCAAAAAGTGTTCTGTGAATTAAGAGTTTTCAATGTGTATCTATGATTCTGAATTGGGGAAAGGGACTAGGAAGAAAGTCTAAACCCTACCCTGCCTCATTCAACATATATTTGGCATAATGATGTAGCTGCTACACTTTCATTTTAGGAAATTCCATGTTTTAAAAAACTGCTTAGAAGAGCAGACTTAGAGAATACTGGTATGGAGGATGATAAAATTCACAAAGCTGTGCATTTGATTCAAGTTTAATTAACTGTTATTTGAATGGCAAGAGTAAAGGCCTATGACACAATCTAAGTGTCTGTGCAGAATAAGACAACACATTTCATTTGACTTCCTACAACTGTTTACATGATGAATGTTCTGCCCTCAAGGCTGAGCTGAGCACATACTATATCATTTGCCCAGGTTTCCCTCATTCAGACGTTAACATTGGCTGATATTTCACTTTAACCTAAAATAAGAAACAGTTGTTTCAAATTTGTATAAAGGATGGCGAAGTAGCAATAATAAACTCTTCTGCCCTTTTTATTTTAATTTCCCGATTTTGATGTTGAACAGAATCTCTACTTATGTTGATCATTGAGGACTTACTGATAGAATTGCCCCCAAATTGGAAGAACTTGAATACCATCAGTATTTAATAAATGCTTATTGCATGGGAAAGAAAAGGGAGTGGTTCTGGTTTTGAGTGACATAGGCAGAATTTTCTTAATAACTGAAAAAGCCCAATTTAGGGTAGGTGACCTATGGGTTTATTCTATATGGAAAAGTCAGAATGTATCTTGGAATTGACAGAATGTTCTCAGAACTTTATATATATATATATCTCCCGTCTCAGTCTTCCTTTGTGTATAGACTTTTGTCTTCTGTTTCTGAGGTGCCTCCATTCTGTTATCTGGGGTGTAGCATGAAGTGGAGATATCTTAGTAGCCACGTAGCAACATCTTTGACTGGAAAGGCAGATAGTAGCACTGGTCAGACCTCAGTCTACCCAAAGTACCTCTGACCAAAGGGACCCAATGTAGTAATTTACACCATCTCTAGATTCACAAGGTGCCTTGTTAGAGGATCACAAAGGAAGGATCAGTTGTTTTTACTAGGAAGAGTGGAGCTGGGATACTGTCAGGGAAAATTTAAAAGGCAAATGTATTAAATAATGTGTCAGAAAATTGGGGAACATAACCAAAAAATCAAAATTATCTTTTTAATTGAAAGTTATAATTTATATTTTTAAATCACAGTGTTAGATTTCTGTTACTACCTCTATGTACTAGTCTTCTGTTGCTGCATAACAAATGCCCACGAACTTCGGATCTTAAGATAACGCGCATTTATTAACTCACAGTTCTGCAAGTGAAAATCCATCACAGCACGACAGGGCTCTTTTGCTCAGGGTCTCACAAGACTGAAACCAAGTTGTCAGCAGAGTTGTTTTTCTCTCTTGAGACTCTGGGGGCGCAATTCAGCTTTCAGTCTCATTGAGATTTTGGCAGAATTACTTTCTGGATGCTTTAGACCTGAGGCCTGCTTTCTCCCATCAGCGGTGATGTGGGGACTGCCCTCACCTCCTCCGCGACGTGTTGCCCCTCTCTACCAACAATGCTAAGCATGGGTATTTGTGTTCCTCCAAGCCAACTGTAGTGTATGTCTCTGATTTCCTCTGTCTATTCCCGGAAATAACCTTTCTGCTTTCAAAGGCCACATGGGATCCTGTCAGCCCCACCCAACATAAATTAACCTTAAGAGTTAAATCCTTAGTCCTCACTGTCCTGGAGATTATGCAGATTATACACCAAGGGGAGAGAAATCTTGGGCAACATTCTAGAATCTCTCCTACCACATCATATGTTTGAATTCTATCATAATGGAGAATTAAGATTTAGTTTGGATTCAAGTCTATATTGAGCATGCACATGTTTTATGATAAACAAGAATACATTGAAGTATAATCGGACACTAGTTAGTCTCAGAAATTCTGTCCATGTCTTATCTTAATCAGCAACCAAAAAGTAGAAAGCAAAAATTAAAAAAAAAAAAAAAATGAATGGAGATCAGAAAATAAACTATTTTTATAACATTGGAAATAATTCAATTATTCAATCTATAATCATATTTCAAGTTTAGTAAAATATGCTATAAACATACACATGTAATGCTATAGAGTCCATTAATTATTATAGATACTTTATGACAAATCAATTCAGTACCTTCTGAAAAGTAATCAAACTTTGAAAGATTTATTAATCATTTAAAGTTTCAATTAATGTCAAAGTAAGCATCTACATTTATAATCTAAATTTAAGCAAGTTGGTCTTCCTGAAAAAAAAAAAATTAAAAAACTTTGATCCTTAAAAATGCAATAACCTGAGATCAATTTATTTCACTTAAGCCTCCAATAACATATATTTGCTAAAATCACTCAATATTGAGATTCTAGCATCTGTGAGTACTATTTTCATTTTTCTTTTCTTTTTCCTATTAAAGTTGAAGTCAAGGTGGAACTATTATGTCTTTGGGGGTTTCTTCAGAATCCTATTAGCTCTAGTGGGAAATAAGTGAACCCTAGAATGATTCCTTTCTTAATGTGTCTATAATGAGAGTTAAAAAAAAAAAAAATCTCTGGCTAACCTGCATTCAGAAACAAGATTGAATTTACTGCATTTCTTACACAAAATACCCACTGTGTCTATTTTTCATTAACACGTTGAAATTTAGCATTAAGATTACTCATTTTCATACTATTGGGAAAAAAATGAATATTTAATATATAAATAATGCAAATAAAATAATATTTATGACACTGTTATTGTATATAAAACAGAGATATGAATTCATAACAGTAAATACAACATTAAACAGCTTGACTCATGATACAAAGAAAGCAACTAGTACTTGGATTTTTTTTTTTGCATTTGTGATATCATACTTTCAAAATCCATTTAAAGTAGTTATTGTAAAGTGAGAAAAGGAACTAAAAGACTTCAATGAGGTGGCTTTGTGCTTAACAGGTAAAGCAATTCCCACAGTAATGCATGCTACAGAAAATGGGTCACCTTCAAACCACCCTTGGAAATAAGCAGAAGATATAATTTTAGATTTTGTTCTTAAGAGCATTGTTTCAGAGTGTGTGTATCTACTTGGCCTTTTATTCATTTTATGAAACTATGCATTGGTGAGCACATAAAAACAAGAAAATACTGCCATCCTCTCTTTTTTTCTCACATACAACATGTATATACACACACCTAAACATCCTCAACACATGCCCCTGTCTATTTGTATGGTTATTAGTTCATTGTAAGAAGGTATGCATGTTAATGGCTACTTCTACAACTAAATAGTTACTCCATATACAGATCTATTGTGTATATGGAGAACTTTGTTTGCGATATGGTATAAACAATGTGCAGAAACTTAGAAAATAATCTCAATTTTCATTGAAATGTTTTTGATATAAAAGTAAGTTTTATTCTCTTCAACATAAATATTCACTTTTTTTTCTAGATTTTTTATTGTTTGACAGAGAAAGAGAGACAGAGAGAATGTGGAGGGCCCAGAGCAGTCTCCATAGTTGTACATCATCAGTTTTCCACATGGTTTCATTCCACACAGGTGGGTGGGACCTTGCAGGGTCAGAACTGGGCTGGAGGCCTCCCACATGGGAAGCACACCCCGTTTCACCATATGAGTGCACACAGGCTGAAGCCAGGATTCGATCCTCAGTCCCTGGGGCTGCAAAGCAAGCGCTTAACCTGCTGAACCATCCAGCTAACCCTCTAGTTGACTATTAATTGTTGCAATGTATAATTAATACAATATTTTATTGAGATGGTGTAACTGTAAATATAATATCACTTTGAATTTTAAATAAAAGCACAAATACAACATGCTTTTAAAAATATATAGTATATGCTTACTAAATTTTTCCATAGGAAAGTGTGGTGTAAGAAGCACAAAACTATAAAAAAAGGAAACATACATTAATCTTTTGTTGCTCTGACCCATATTGTTTCCCCACTGGAATCTGTGTCCTTGAGAGCAAGTACTGTGTTCTCAATTCTAGTGCCTTCCACAATCAATATCAGAGACTCTAAGGTATTTTTGAATTAAACTATTTTCATGAATATATCCATAATAATACAGTTTGGTTTTGCACAAAGAAAGCAATGTGAAACTAATTCTGGGCCATTTGCATCTTTAGCTAATCTAATTCTCTAATAAAAAATTGACTGATTTTTTTTTTTTTGTCTCAAGAAAGACCCAGTTTTTGAAAGCTAAGATAAATGCCATTACATTAATCAAATAAAAGAGAGCTGATTTGTTTTAAGTACTAGTCCCAAAGACATATGGGGTTAGACTGCCTGATTTCAATCTTAACTTTGTATCTTTTTAGTTGTGTGTCTTGAGCCAATTTAGCCTGTCTGTACCTCTATTTGTGTATCTGCACAATTAGGATAAGAGTAGGGTTATACTCAGAAAGTTGTTCTGAAGTTTAAAGTAGTTTTAGAATTATAAAGCTATAGTAAAATTGCCTAGCAAAAAGTAGAAACTTGATAGGGTTTTCTGCTATTATTTTGGATCCAATTAGTTTTCTTGTACCTATGAATATAAATCAATATATATGGAAATAAGTATTGCTGTACTGGGCTCATTTTGGATGTACATGGAGAGAAATGAAGGGAAATCAACACTATGAAGTTAAATTATCTAAAATATTCTCCAAATTTCATGATATGAATATTAGTATCACATCCTACATATGAAGATTCTGAAATAACATCCAAGTAAGAAGTAATGGGTTTGGAATAATTCCAAATGTATGCTGATCATTCTGTGTTTTACATTAGAGGTAATATTTGTATTTGGGTCTGTGTGCTTTATTAATCATTAAATACTTTTGCAAAGAGGTTAGGGTACCACATATATTTTTTGAAAATCAAACTTTACATTTTGAACATTAAAATTTTGTTCAAATATTTTCTTTATTTTCTCATGTTAGCATATTACTGATTAGTTTGAAAATTAAATAAGGCTTCGAAGATTTGTTATACATTGACTGATATTCTGTAGGCCTAATAGCAAAAGTAATAACATGAAGAAATAGTAACTTCTTATAACAAATAAATAAATAATATCTAGCTAAAATAATGTGTCATTATTAATGGCCCCTAACTTTTGGCATTTATCTTAAATCTAGAATAAAACATACAAACATATCTATGAAGATTATTCTGAAATATAACCACACTTGAAATCATACATAAAATTTACTTTTATTTCAAATAGAGATTTTATTGCTGATGATTTGCTCAGAATATTTTATTGTCTGGGAATGTTTTGTTACCGAAAATGTGGCTGTGTGAAAAATGTTCTATAGCCTTGGGAATGCAGAAAAGAAATTATTTTAACCTTCTCCTCCCATATTTTTGTTTCTAAATCTAGGCACCATGCCAATTTCTCTCAAACTTCTGCAGAAATACCTAGTAATATATTGTGACACTTTCAAATGATATAATATCATCCGGGTAAGCTAAAGTTGTAAAATATGACAATCTGAAAAAAATAGTTAAGAAGCCCCTCACATGTAACCACACACATAATATTCAAGGACAAAAAGAAAGATAAAAGAGAATACCAGGTGAACAGTATATTTCTTTAACAGTGTTAAGTAACAGAAATTCACCTGAACAAGTTTAAAGTTCAAATTTGCTGTTTTCAATGATTCATGAACCAGGAATCTTTCCATATAACAAATAGAAAGAACCTCTGCTGGGCTGTTAAAAGGGTAAGGTTTTTATAGACAGAAAGGGAGCAGAAAAAATAAATTATTAGCAAAGTACTCTTTATTTCAGGCAAGGTACCGTCCTAAAGTGGGGAAGGTGTTATCTGAGGGATTACCTCTCTGGTACCAACCAGGTAATTCCAAATTGACTGTTTAAGGCTACCTTCCTAGGAGAGGTGGAGACTGCGGTTAGGTTAGGTATTAAGTCTTGGTTTGGTGACATGGGGCTTAGAACAAATAACTCCATTTGGGACCTGGTGTTTCTTTTTAATGACAAGATATGTAATATATCCTAGGGCATCAGCTTTTGTTTCTCTCTAGAGTGGCAAATAGTCTTTGTTCTTCGCTCTTTCTTGCCATACCTCTGGGGAGGTGTGGGCCTTTTTGAAATAGATTTCCACTTCCTTAAGTAGAAGGTGAAATAGTTCTGGATGATAAATAGCTTTGGGTCTCTTACCCAGGCATGGGAGTTCTCAACTCACATTGCGCTGGTAAAGGGAATTCCCAGCTTTGTAAAAGAGTATACCTCTCACTCAAATGGCAACAATCAAGCTAGGAAGAACAAATGAGTTTCCTCAGGGAGTAAAATTGAATAGAATATCAAATATTCTTGAGCAGTCAGGGGCTTCAGAAAGAAATTTTGAATTATGACATTACTCAAACAGAGTTATAAATCATCTTTGGGTCTGGTCTTCTTTCGTCAATAAACAATGCCTTAAAAACAATCTAACGGCTTTGTAGCTAATACAGTGGCCACTGTGATGCTCCTGAAAACAAAATAAGCATTAACAGAAAACTGAATACCGTAACTACAAAAAAGGAAACACTAAGTGTTTTACAAGTTCACCAAGGAGAATCTAGCAAAAGTAGTTTGTTTTGTACATAAGGAAATTATTTCAACCAAAGAAACTCACATAAAATTTTCTTATATTCAGTTTTGCAAATTTATCTGAATGAATCTTGTATGTAAATAAAACATTTTTCTCCTTCCAACATATTCCATTCTCTCCCCATGCCTAGTAACCACCCACTACCTTGGAAAATAACAAATGAAAATAAAATCACAGCTGGACATAATAATACAAAAAAGCATTTTGTATTCTTATGTGCACTTTTCAACCCAGAGAAAATAAGAATAAATCCCTTTTTGTGTGTAGCAGGTTCTAAAATATAATCAGAGAGATGCTCGTAAAAACTTTAGATGAGCTTTCTCAAAACTTTTAAGCACTAGCATTCCAATTTGTTTGCACTATAAAGCTAGTCCTCAGTATCTTTTTTAAAGATTTTTTTGGCATCTCATTTTTACGCTCCATCTGAGATGACTTGGAAAACATCAGGAAATAACTATACCATTTCCATAGAACTACTGCCCGGACAGTGCATATTTCTATATCCATCAGTTATGGAACCTTGTTTCTGGGACAAATTTTAAGATTCAATACTAAAAGATGATTTTATTGGAATCGGCTGCTTTCGTCAGTAAATACAGTCAACAGCTACTCAAAAACAGTTTTTTTTTAATTAATTGAAATAAGAAACATTTCTTGCTGTTGTTTTTAAATGTCTATAAAGGAAAATAATTTGTGGAATTATTAGCTTGCGGTTTGTGTAGCTTAAAGCCCCTCTCAGTGTAAAATGGCATCATGTGATTTTTCTAGTTAACACAAAACCCAAAAATGAGACAAAGCATAGGAATTCTCCTCCTGTTCTCCCTTCTTCTTAATGCAAATGGACAAAGAAGTACTATTGCAGTGTAAGCTAAGCCTGAATTCCCCTAATGGAAGATTTTTAAAAATCAATTTCAACTACAGAGGTCAATTTATGGAATCATTCAAGATTCAAAAATATTTGATTCATAAAAATTATATTTTGATCCAAAAGTTATCCTTTTATTTTTAGGAAGTAAACAGTAGAAACACACACACACACATTTGTTGTTTATGAAGGAATAATCAAAACCCATTGACTTCCTTGAGGAATATAATCCAGACATTAAAAAATAATTTTAAAGAATTTTAAATGATGCTAAAAAATGATGCAATATATTGTTATTGAAAAATTGCCTTGTTTCTCATTTTTAAATATTGTGTATATGTATATCCAATCAGGAAATATTATATATAAGAATAAAATATATAAGTATATTTATGTATGTATGCCCTTTTCATATGTGTATATATTTGTATAAATTTATTTATATATAAATACAACTGAAAATGCATAAAACTAATAAAAGAAGTTATCTCTAAGTAGGAAAGTGATGAGGATTCTCATTTTAGTCTATAATATTCTCTATTCAATTAATTGTGTATATTATCTGAAGTTCTACATACCCATCATCAGGCTGACATAATTTATTTAATATTAGAATAGATGGTAAAAAAATACCTACACTTTAAACTGATCACTCATGAGCCTGACTCAGTCAATAAGGAATAACTAATTTTAAATATTGTCTGTCAATGCAGGTTATCTACTTTAAGATATTATTGTGCAATGAGCTACCACAAAAATTATAATCCTATCAAGAGTTTTAAATAATCTAGATCATTTTTAGTTCAGAATTGTCCATATTGTCACTTATGACTTGGAAGCTTTAATCTCTACAAAACTCAGAGTTACATAAGAAGGGAAAGTTGGAAGAATAAGGAGTACCGGTAACAGCATCAGAATTTAAGCTGAAAACACGTTTACTTTTTTATTATGCCAGTTTGAAAAGAAAATGGTTCTGATTTTAGCTAAATGAAGGTTTTTGGTAACTGTACTTGGATCCCATATGTAAAAACCTACTTAGAATTTTCACACGGTTTCCACATTATTAAACATAGTTTTTGAGCCATTAGCAAAACTGATCCAGTTTATAAAACCATTACTTTTGCATTGACCGTTTGCCTGTGTCATATCTTTAGGTAAATTTAAAAGCAAAAGCAATACCCGATGTTTTGAATATCTTTAATAGTGTGACTGAGATTTATAATTTCAAATTTCTAACTTCAAAGAAGATTTATCTATTTCTTGATTTTATGCATGAAACTTCTAATGCTTCATAGCTATTTGTAAAATACTGGGTAGACTTCCTCCAGTCATTTATAGCTTTTTCTTTAGGATTGAGCAAAATATACAGAAACTGTTAAAAAACAAAAAAACAAAATCCATTGCCTTCTTATCACTTTCTCTTTCTTTTAATTATATCACTTACCCTAATCTAAATTATTTGATTATACTCTATTTTTTAATTTTTTTTTTTAAGATTTATTTTGTTTGGAAGAGAAGGCAAAAGGGGGAAAGCCCAGAGAAGTCTCCATATCTGAACATCATTAGCTGTGACTTAGTTCATTCCACACAGGTGGATGTGGGGCCAATCAGTGCAGGAAGAGAACCAGGGACCTCCCACTTTGGAGAATAGAACCTTCCTCAAGATCCAGTGGTTACCAGTTGCATGCAGTTCAACATATGGGCCTGCAGGGGCAGACCAGGGCTGGGCCAAGACTTAAAACCTGGACCTCAAGGATGCAAGTCAAATGTTCAACCTGCTGAGCTATCCCAGCATCCCTGCTTATACTCGTATACACATATATTTTAAGAGAAAATTTTGAAGTAAGTACAAATTTACAGAATGGATAAATTCATTTTGATAACATTAATTTGAAGAAAGATGTTATTTTGCTGAACTTAAGCCAGAATGTTGAGTTTAAAAGCAAAGATGTAACCACAATTTAGTGTATGTTTATTCTGTTTTGATATTATTACTAATACTAGTATCAGAAAGTATATTTGCTGGGGAAGCCGGGATGGCTAAGTGGGTTAAGTGCTCACTTTGCAGCGCTGGGGACCGGGGATCGAATCCCGGCCCCGGCCCGTGCAGAACCATATGCTGAAGTGGGAGCTCACCCAGTTCAGTTCTCTCTCCGTCTCTGTCTCTGTATCTCTCTCTCTCCCTGTCAAAAATAAATAAATAAATAAAAATATATTAAAAAAAAAGAAAGTATATTTGCAAAGCAATATTTATATAACTTAAAATATTTTCAGTTTTTTGATGTTGAAATATGAAATAGAACTCATTCTTACCCAAAATTTTGCAAGAGTTGTGCTTGTATGCAAATTAAAAATGTTTTATTTTAATTTAAGTATATCTGGTATACAATCTTATGTTGGTTATTTTAGTATCAAGTGTACAATATAGTGATTTGGTGATTTTATACCTTGTAATGTGATTACTCCACTAATTTCAGCAATTATCTGTCATGGTGTAAATTTAATCACAATATTATTGACTTATATTCCCCTTCTTCTTTTCACCCATCACTCACCCCTTCCCTTCTGATACCTAATCCTTTGATCGCTATTTCTATTAGTCTGTTTTTATTTTGTTTGTTTGTTTGTTTCATTTTATTTTTAGGTTCCACAAATAAGTGCAACCATATAGTATTATTATTAAATAACAGCCCAAATAACTGTGAGCGTTTTAAAAGTTTAACACTTTTCCTTTGGCTGATCAGTTGACTGAAATGAGTTGTTAAAAGAAAAAAGCAAAACAACAGCAACAAAACACGGACAGTGAAATCATATGGCTACACCAAATAAGTGAGAATAGTTTAAAACATTTTAGATAAGCATCTGAATGAAAAGTAAAATACTACTTATAAAATATATATCTTATTGTATTTATAAAATGTATTTATGAACATATACATATTCTTAATATATATATATTATTAATGTGATTTAATTTATATAACATATACATGTATTCATTTTGAATAATTTATATATCTTCAAGACTATGTCTGTCTTTTTCTTTTTTTTTAAATTTATTGTTAAATTTGATGAGGTTACATTGGTTGGTAACAATTAGACAGTTTACAGATGTACAAGTCCACATCACATCATTCATGCATCGTATTATGTGCCCATCACTCAGTATCAGTTCCCCTTCCATCACCTTATATCTAGTGCCCACTCCCACCTCCTCCCACAACTGTTCGCCCCTTCCTCCCCCCTATCCTGGTAACCACCAAACCATTGAGTGTGTCCATAATGCCGGTGCCCTCTCCCACCTTCCCTCCCTCTCTCCCTCCCTCCTCCTCCCCCTCCCTCCAGCAATCACCAAGCTATTGAGTATGTCCATAGGTCTCTGTGTCTTTGTTATTTTCACTTTTATATTCCACCTATAAGTGAGGTCATATGTTTCCTGATTCTTTCAGTCTGACTTATTTTGC